>JAHHFK020002888.1:0-64600 GCA_024533555.2 Aedes koreicus
ACAACTTGCAGACGACGCTGTGATCTCCTTTAGAGGTCCACGTGCAGAAATCTTGCAAAGACCATTGCAAAATTCCCTAGATAATCTGTCCATCTGGGCCAGAAATTTGGGGATCGAGTTTTCACCGCATAAAACCGGAATTGGTAGTGTTTACTAGAAAGCGGTTCCCAGCCCAACTGCGTCTCAAGCTGTTGGGAAGAGACATTACCCAATCTTTGACCTTCAAATAACTTGGAGTCATGTTTGATTCAAAATGCACTTGGAGTAATCACTTTGCGTATTTAAAACAGAAATGTCAACAAAGGATCAATTTTCTAAGATCAATATCCGGGACATGTTGGGGTGCTCACCCGGAAGACCTTATTAAACTCTATAAAACAACTATTCTTTCAGTTCTCGAATATGGCTCTTTTTGTTTCCTCTCGGCAAGAAATAGCCACCTCATCAAATTGGAACGCATTCAATATCGTTGTCTACGTATTGCCCTTGGCTGTATGCATTCAACGCATAATATGAGCCTGGAGGTTCTGGAAGGAGTAAAACCCTTACAGTACCGCTTCTAGGAGCTCTCATCTAGAATACTGATCAAGTGTGGAATCAGTAACAACCTTGTGATTGAAAACTTCGAAGAAATGCTCGAATTGAGTACCCAGTCAAGATTCTTACGAATCTATATTAACTATATGTCATCCGATATTAGTCTTCCATGCTATAACCCTCCTAGTGTACGCTTTCCTTATCACAGTTCCTCCATTGATTATGATCTCTCCATGAAACAGGCTATTCAAGGAGTTCCAGATCAACTTCGACCTATTTTAATTCCCCATATTTTCATCGAAAAGTACCAACATGTCAGTTGCAATAGAAGAATTTTCACTGATGGGTCACGCATTGATGGATCCACTGGTTTCGGTGTTTACAATGAATACTCATCTGCCTTCCGGAAACTTCAGGAACCTTGTTCCGTATATGTTGCTGAGCTGGCAGCAATCAATTTCGCATTGGGGATAATTTCCGACATGCCCATAGACCATTATTTCATCTTCTCGGATAGTCTCAGTTCTATTGAGGCCCTCCAGTCGATGAAAACAGTTAAGCACTCATCTTACTTTCTTTCAAAAATAAGGGAGCAGATGTGTGCGTTGGTCGAAAGATCATTTAGAATTACCTTTGCATGGGTTCCCTCACATTGCTCAATTCCAGGCAATGAGAAGGCGGACTCTCTAGCAAAGGTGGGCGCACAAGAAGGCGAGATTTTTGAAAGAAGAATTTCACATGATGAATTTTTCCCATTAGTACGTCAGAGTTCTCTTCAAAGTTGGCAAAACGATTGGACAAGTAATTCTCTTGGGCGGTGGTTACATTCCATTATTCCAAATGTTTCGTCGAGATCGTGGTTCAAAGGTCTGGATGTAAGTCGCGGTTTCATTCGTGTGATGTCAAGACTTATGTCCAACCACTACTCGCTAGACGCACATCTCTACAGAATTAACCTCGTCGATAGCAATGTATGTAGGTGCGGAACCGGTTATGATGACATCGATCACGCAGTTTGGCATTGCTCGGGTAATGATGCCTCCAGAGCACGACTATTGGATACCCTTGTGGCCCGAGGTAGACAACCCTTCCGCGAAGTAAGAGATGTTTTGGGAATGCGTGATCTTCCCTACATGCAAGCGATTTACGAATTCCTTTGTTTGTCTGATCTAAGAGTGTAATGTCATCACCCTCTCCCTTTCACTCTAGTAAATTCCCTGCCATTGTGTCCCAGTTATATTATCCTTTTGTTTCCGTGCTACTTGTACCTGCCCAGCAAGCTGTGGTCACCCATCTGCAGCTTAGTTCCTGTAAGGGACTACAGAGACCGAGGATTTGGAAGATGTCGCAACCATGAGCAGCAACAAATACCTGAAATAAGTTACCTGCCTAGCCCCTTCCAAACAATAATGTGACCCATTAACCTCGAGCTAGCCACGAGTAATTGGCACCCCTCTTTACTAAAATCGAAATAGAAAAATTGTTAATTACAATATTGAATATCGGCTCCGCAAAGTGTTACACACGCCTGAGCCTAATAAATAAACGAACTGATTAAAAAAAAAAAAAGGTTTATTAATAATGGGAAGGGTAAATTTAGAGGGGGGGGATGATGAGATGATGATGATGGATTGTGGTGGGGGGGGGGCACAACGGATACTATTAACTGTGATCTCACTACGATGAACTGTATTACCAAAAAGAGGCCGAAACCTTCTCCAGCATCCCATTTTATGGCATCCGATGACTCCGCATATTTGGTTGTCATCGTATTTTCCTATTATTTCCTCGCAGTTGGTAGGTTGCGTTAAGGCGACGACGTTTAGGTTGAAGGGAAAAGGTTTTGGTGATAGGGTAATTGGGGGATAGGACATTCAGTTCAAATTCAAATAATTCAATATATATATATTTTTTTCAATATGTCTTATAGTGTCTTATAAATACTGAATAATAATTATATGCAAATCCAAAAAAGTGTATAAATATACTTACCAAGGTATTTAGAACAAGTATAGAGTAATTAGGAATAAATATGGAATAAAGGTAAAATATATACAGAATAAAAAAAGGATAAATAATAGAATAAATATAGAATAAATGCAGTATAAAAAAAATTGAAATAGAATATAATGAAACAACGAAGCAAATGTGATTGGAACCGATTTCAGAGGTAACACTCTGCTCCTTCTGCTATGGTTACGCCTCAAGCGTAAAGTTTCAAGAAAATATGCAAAAGTGCGCGTGTGTGAACGATTTTGCGAAACAAAACGCGTAGTGAATAATCAGTTAAAATGCCGTTGCATCATTCGCCACCCCGCGACAACCGACATGAAAGCGCTGTCGGCGAGCAACAACAAAACAGTGATAACGAGCAGCAAGAAATCGTGCCCCAAGCAACTCCACCGCATAGTTCTCCATCCTTCCACGGATTTGGTGACAATGTAGCCCCAATGGATACCGTCACCATCAAACAGCTGCAGGGATTGTACCGCCAACGGACTCAAGCACAAAAGAAAGTAGTCCGGATCCAACGAACACTCATCAACACGCGTCGCTTGGATTGGCACAACTGAACGTCCTCTCAAAAGCCTGTCCGCTACGTATGCAGAATATAGCGGAATTCACAACAAGTAGCTGGCACTGGTGCCAGACGAAGCCATTGACGGCCAGGAGGAGGAATATGCCAGCTTCGAGGATATTTTCTACACCGTGTCGAATGCCGTTGAAGAGCTGCTGTTAGAGGCAAAAAATAATGCAGCACCTCAGCCTGGTCCGAGCGTCACACCAACGGTGGTCATCCAACAGCAGCCACTCAGAGCACCAATTCCAACATTCGATGGTAACTATTCTGGGTGGCTAAAATTCAAAGCTATCTTCCAAGAGCTGATGGCACATTCGGGGGATACAGACGCCATTAAACTGTACCACCAGGATAAGGCGCTCATCGGAAATGCATCCGGTGTGTTAGATACCAACGTACTGAGGGACGGAAACTACCAACAAGCTTGAACCATCTTGGTGGATCGCTACGAAAACAAGCGCCTGCTTGTAGAAACCCACATTCGTGGTCTGTTTTCGCTCCGAGGGATGTCATCGGAGTCTCATAAGGAGCTGAGAGCTCTGCTTACCGAAGCTACTCACCATGTCGAGAGCCTGAAATTCCTCGAACAGCAGATCACTGGTGTATCGGAGCACATGGTAGTGTATCAGATTATCTCTGCGCTTGACAAATCAATTCGCAAATCCTGGGAAGGGACCCAGAGGAAAGGAGAACTTCCCAAATACGACTCAACCATCGCCTTCCTGAAGTCGAGGTGCCAAATCCTCGAGAATTGCGAGACGGCGTTTTCAGCTAAACCATCAAAACTGAAGCAAGCCATTCCACCACTGAAGACTCATCCACAGAAGAGCCATGCAGCATCGACCAACCCATCCAACCATCGAGCGTTTGTGAAATTTGTGGCGGTTCCCATCGCAACGTCGAGTGCTCGGTTTTGTCCAACCTCACCCCCGCCCAGAGAATTGATAAGTTCCGTGCTGCTGGAATTTGCTTCAACTGCCTGCGCAAAGGACACCGATACAATCAATGCCCTTCAGATAAGACGTGCCTTAAGTGTCAACGCCAATACCACACATTGCTTCATGAGGATAGTGCAGCCAACCGAGCAACCTTATTGAACGTTTCGCTCCCAGCAGAGACGATGGCAAGCTCATCATTGGTTCCTTTCGTGCCGAGTCAACCAACTGCGGTGCAGAGGTTCAAACCCTTTTACCCACCAGTGTCCACAACCTGTTCGTCGAATTTCGTCCAATCCACGAAGACGGTGTTGCTACTAACAGCAGTGGTGCAGGTCTTCGATAAACAAAATCAGCCACACCCGTGCCGAGTTCTATTAGATAATGGGTCCCAAGTTAACTTCATGACGCAAGAGATGGCCAACCGCCTTGGTCACAAAGAAACCAGCCAATGTTCCAATCGTTGGCATCAACGCCCTGCAATCCCTAGCCCGTGAAAAGGTGGTCGTCAAATTTCGTTCCCGTGTGTCCAGTTTCCACGCAAGCCTCGAGTGTCTGGTTACTCCAAAAGTGACCGGTATGATTCCTACATCCCAGATCGACATCTCCAACTGGACTATCCTCAATGAGGTAACACTAGCTGATCCCATGTTCCACACGCCCGATAAAGTGGATATGCTGATCGGTGGTGAGCTCTTTTTCGACATCCTGAAACCCGGCAAATTGAGCCTAGCCGAAGGCCTTCCACAGTTGCGAGATACCCACTTGGTGTGGATCGTAGCTGGTGTGATCATAGACCCGCCAGTATCGAATGTTTCGCTCCAATACTCCCACGCATCCGTTGAAGAAATCGAGGAAAGAATGCACCAGTTCTGGCAGATTGAGGAGGTGCCAGACGTTCCCAATCTATCGACCGAAGAATCAGCATGCAAAGCCCACTTCCTTTCTACCTACCAGCGAGATGGAACTAGACGCTTCATTGTGAAACTACCGTTCAAGGATAATCTTTCGCAATTGGATAACTGCCGCCCCCTAGCGCTGAAGAGGTTCCTGATATTAGATCAGGAAACCGTCAGATCGCCGGTTCCTGCGAATTTTTTGGAGAGAGCACCCGTCATTACCCATGTGAGCTCTGGAACTTTGTACCGTTACCTACGGCACAGCATCGGCACCTTACCAAGCAACGCGGTGTACTCTCCGGTGCAGACTCGGTGGAAGCTGCCATCGATGCAACTAAAGCAACTCCTTGGACGTGGAGGCTTCCCCATACACAAGTGGTGCTCAAACTCACAAGAATTCCTAGAGCACATCCCGGTGGAAGAACAAGAGAAGAAGGTCGCGTTAGATGAGCATGGAGTGAATGAGGCTATCCGAGTGCTTGGATTAGTTTGGGATCCATCCTTAGATACGATGCTCATCGCCTATCGGCCAAACCCTTCAACGACACAACGGCCAACGAAAAGAATGATGTATTCCGAGATTGCGAAGTTTTTCGATCCCTTGGGATCACCAGTTATTGTGCTGGCGAAGCTCCTAGCGCAGAGATTGTGGCATCTGAAGACCGGTTGGGACGATCCGGTTGACGACGATACAGTACTGCAGTGGCAATAACTCCAAGATTCCTTGTCGCATCTTCATGAAATCGAAATTCCAAGGCGTGTGACATTTGACAAAGTGGTCACATAGGAGTGACGGTTTTTGGGGGGCCAAAAGGGGGGGGGGGGGGTTTTTGGAAATTGGGGGGGGGGTGGGGGCGAGGGAGGGGCGATCGGGAGAGGAAGGGGGGGGGTTGTGGGGGGGGAGAGTATGGGGATGGGTGTGGGGGGGGGGGGGGGGGGGGGGGGGGGGGGGGGGGGGAGACCGGGGGGTTTTTGGAGTGGGTAATAAGAAGGGGGGGGGGGGGGGGGGGAGGGGGAATGGGGGGGGGAAAAAGGGGTGGGGGGGGGTCAGAAGAGGGGGGTACAGAGCTTTAAAATCTCACATTCAAATCTCAAAATGCACCCTGACTGAGACAATATATTTTTCATCACATGCTGCCTCTAGCGAACATGAAGTAAACACAAATTTGCCTACATGAATCTGTAGTGCAAGGTGAATCATCTGGTTTTTTGCTGCTTTACTTTCATCATTCATTCGTTCCAGAAAGCAGTGAATGTAAATAAGCGCAAACAACTCATTCAATTTCAACGTTCTACCGTGAAGAAGAAAGAACAGTCCTTCATTTGAAGAATCGATTAAGTGACAAAACCAACGTATTTTGCTTGCACGTATTTGCAGCAACTTCTTGAATCGATCCTGCAACTTGCCTTTTCCCGATCTCGAACCACAAACTCTGTAGCGATTTCGACCATAGATCGTTTGCTACAGCTTCGTCTTTTGGATTTCCTTGTCTTCTGCCAGGTATAATTGGAAAAAAAAAATCCAGCAGCAGACAAATTCACTCACGAACGCGAAAATGAATGACTGGATACCAGAACATTCAGTCAAGCAATCAAAACTTCTTGACGCTTGAATAGCCAGATCAGTGCTTTGCTGTTGTGTGAATGAGTTGTGTAGAACACAGGGACAATGGAATGACTGAACACGGCAAAACAAGTCGACAAGCATGTGTTGTTTGACTGATAGAACGAAATGAAGATAGAGAAAAAAGTGCACACTGAATATTTTTTTTACTCGTCGTTCACGACGACAGTCAATTTTTTCGAGCTCTGGTAGATACCCCCGACGAAGTTCCAAACGATGCGCTTCCAGAACTTAAATCCCTGGTGGCTGCAAACGATGTTACTATGGACCTTATATCGTTTCTCCACAAGTTCAGCAACTTCCGTAAGGTACAACGAGTCGTAGGTTACATCCTGCGATTTGTGGCCAACTGCCGCAAAGGGAATCCGTCCAAACGTGAGCGAAGGCTTCATTTGACTGTCCGTGAACTACGCCGTTCTACTGAAACCATCATGCATGTTGTGCAGCAAGTACATTTCATCGACGAAATCAAGCGAGTTTAGGCGAACAAGCCCTGCAAGAGACTCGGAAACTATCGACCGATTTATCATGACGGACTGCTTCGAGTAGGTGGTCGGTTGGACTGCTCGCAGTTACCCTTCGAGAGCCGTCATCCAATCATCTTGCTGGATAAGGATCCGGTGGTACGCCTGTTAATTCAACAGATGCACGTTGAGCTTCTCCACGTTGGGCAAACGGGCCTGATAAATGCCATGAGACAACGATACTGGCTGCTGAACGCTCGATCCACCATCCGGCTAATCACACATCGTTGCGTGAGATGCTTCGGGACCAATCCAACAACCCCCAACCAACTGATGGGAAACCTGCCAGCATCCAGAGTAGTACCGTCGCCCCCATTTGCCGTAACCGGTGTAGATTACGCCGGACCATTCCTCACCAAGCAAGGAACACGCCGACCAACTCTGGTGAAATCGTACGTAGCCGTATATGTTTGCATGGCAACCAAAGCCGTCCACTTGGTAGGCGTATCCTATTTGAGCACCGATGCCTTTATGACATCCCTTCGACGTTTTATCGCACGCCGTGGAATGGTCCACGAAATCCATTCAGATAACGCTACCAATTTTCATGGAGCTAACCACGAATTGAACCACCTTTACCAGCAATTTCGTAACCAGCAAGCCGTGGAGACCATCGCATCGTTCTGCCACAACCATGAGATCGAGTGGCATTTCATCCCACCAGATGCACCTGAGTTTGGTGGCTTGTGGGAGGCGGCTGTGAAGTCGGCCAAAACCCATCTCAAACGTGTCGTCGGCAACACCAGTCTGACCTTCGAGGAACTCTGTACGATCCTGGCCGAAATCGAAGCCGTTCTCAACTCTCGTCCTTTGTACGCTGTTTCCAATGACCCGGTGGACCCGCTGGTGATAACTCCGGCACATTATTTGATCGGACCACCGCTTACCGCTCCAGCGGAACCATCCCTAGAGAATGTCAAGGCGTATCGTTTGACACGGTGGCAGCATCTCCAGCTCCTACGCGAGCAATTTTGGCGTGCCTGGAGCCGAGACTATTTGAGCACCCTGCTGCCTCGGAAGAAGAACCAAAAGGAAAGCCCCAACACCGGGGGAGTATTGATTGGGGTGTTTTGGGGCGGGAACCAACCCCCCTCAAATTGGGATTTGGGGTTGTCATGGGCTCTTCCTGGGGCGGGGGGGTTGGGGCGGGCGGTGGGGGTGGTGGGGGTGGGGGCCCGGCGTCGGCGGGCCAATATAAAAATGTTCCTTCTGGCCGTAGGGAATAAAGTTAACCTCGTGGCAAGGATGGTTCCAATCGTATCATAAATCAATCTTTGCACGCTCTTCTTTGATTCAATAGACGCACACAATAAGAAGTTCTGCTTCACCTCTCAAACCGAAAACTGATGGGCCATGGTGAACATTGAATGAACATAGCATGAACTTCGTCGCCTGTCAATTGTATGCGTGTTCATCACTGCTTGCTTGTACAATTTACTGATTCGTTCGTTGGCTTCTGTTTGTGATTCATTTTCGTTTCCTGATTCGATTGAGTGTTAGTGTTCGAAGCTTCCGATCGGATCACTTGGTGATTGTGTGGTACTGCGTTCAAAGCAAATATGAATCGGAAGCCGAAAAGCACAGTGTGGCCATACATACAGCGCGAAAAACAGAAAATATATAGCAACTAAACACCAAATGTTTATATAAAGTGACATGTGTTCCTTTAGGCCAGTATTTTCTGTTTTTGGTAGATACTGATGATGGCACAGATTACTTATTTGGTAATGTTTAGGCATTCTTGATGAAATAGATAATAAGCGAATGTTTGTTCAACGAATGATAATCGACGATATAGATATTAAACCCTCTTCAATTGAAATCTCGATAACAATTTTTCTTGCTTGTTATCTGATATAAAATGCACAAGTTGTGCAGAACATATTGTGTCAATAGTCCTGAAAAAAAATTTCAAGACTAATCGGATACGTGCGGCAGGAAAATAAAAAAAAATCTTATTGAGTAGGTTGATTTTTCCCAGACGGTATATACTTAACAAAACTTCCAACACTGTCATTCGAACTAAAAGACAATGAATGATTCTGTTAAAATGAATGCTATCATCTCTCGTCTCCGAACATTATCATCTGGCGATCCTACTGGGTCGTATTTTCATAGCCACTCAATCAACGAAGAGTGAATCACAAGTAGGCAGAGCTGTTGTCCATTCGACTTGCATGGTGGAATGAAGTAATCTACAAAAAGGCCAATCTTGTTCACTCACTGAGTTCCTGCGTATGATGCCTTTACCAATACATTTATCGATGTGGTTGTTTCAAGCACGGATAACAATAAATAATTTTCGCCGATTTTTTCGGCACTCACCAAGATCACAAGAAAGCTCTCAACATACACCCAGTATAACACTGGCTACAACGGATAGAGCATTGCTCGTCGGATGATTTTAAAAATTTGAAAATTTGATTTTAGGGTTTTTTTTTTTGGGGCGTGGGGGGGGGGGCACAAATCTCAATTTTAAAGCACGGCATGGATAGAAATAAAATAAATTAACCACGCGTGTATTCCGCAATCGGAAATACTCTGCTGTGGTGTTTGCCGAATCATCATACACGGTGTCTGAAGCCAAAACACGAGCACTGGCATTGGTGTTGTACCCACCGCTTTGCGTGTAAGTCTGGAAGCACGAAGTCCAAGTGGTGAATTCAATACACGCGCTAGCGTGGTAAATCATAGCTCGGCGTGTAGTGTATTGTTTGGACATGGCTGCTGGTATTGACAGGCGAGTATTAAAAATGATCTAATTTCAATGAAAAACGAACGAATTTCCATCAGTATTATATTCTCGTTGCAGTTGAAAATCGGAATAATCACTCGCGCAAATCAATATAACTGCTTTTCCGTATGGCAACAAAGTGTCGCATCTAGTGCGCTGTGTAGCACATCAGATGTGCTGTACAGCGCACTCGATGCGCCACAATTCAATCGTACAAAACGAGAGAAAAACCGTTTGGCGCCAGTGGGTTATTCCGGTTTTCAGTTGCAACGATAATATATGAATCAGAAGCTAAGGCTTGCTTCATTTAGAATTGGAACAAACTTTTGCTCATATGGGGGGGTCGGGGGGGGGGTTGGGGGTTTGGGGCCGGGGGGGGGATTTGTTGGGGGTTTTTTTTGGCGAGGGTGTAAAAAGGGGGGAGGAAGGGAAAAAAATGGGAGGTGGGAAAGGGGGGGGGGGGGAGGGGGAAGGGGGGGGGAGGGAGGGGGGGGCCAGCAAACACAAAATCGTATATGATAGCGGATATATGTACAACGTGGAGGCGATATACGTACATGCGTCCATTTGACTTCATGTAAAATGTACGTATATCGCCTCCACTTTTCACTCTTATCCGCTATCATATACGATCATGTGTTTGCTGGGTGTCGACCGGAAACTGCGTGGTAAGATTTTGAAGACGATTAAGGGGAATCCCAATATGGGGGACTGGGATTTGGGCAAAAAATTGGGGTGCGCCCAGTATCGCGGGGGGGAGAACTCGACGGGGGGGGAAAAAAGTGTGTTGGGGGCAGAAAAAGCCCAAAAGGAGCATAAAAAAAAAAAGGGGGGCGAAAACCGGCGGGGGGAGGTAACGGGGGGGGGCAAGTGGGGGGGGGGTTTTTTGGGGGGGGCCTCTATCTGTGTGGGGGGTTTGGGGGGGACCCGGTGAAAAATATTTTTGTTGTGGGGGGTTGTGGGGGGGTGAAAAAAAAAAAAGTTTTTTTATAAAAAAAATAAGGCAGTAGAAAAATAAAAAAAAGCGTCTAAAAAAAAATGTTTTTTTCGATCCCACGACCATATCGTTTTGTTGGCCAGATTTGGCAAGCTGTCATTACAGCAAAGTCGTTCAAGAATGGTATGCAGAGAAAGGGGTCCAGGTTGTTCCGAAAAACCTTAACCCACCCAACTGCCCCCAGTTCCGCCCTATTGAGAAATACTGGGCAATCATGAAGAGGAGACTCAAGGCAAAGGGAAAGGTTGTCAAAGACATCAATCAGATGAAGACCTGTTGGAATAAGATAGCTAAAACGATGGACGAAGAAGGTGTGCCCCGCCTAATGAGCCGTGTTAAGGTAAAAATTCGAGAATTCCTTCGAAACCGTGACGAATAATTTTATCCGTATTTTTTCCTAAAAGTATGAAGAAAACGCTACATTTGTATAAAAAAAGATCTTGAATTCAATAATAAATAACTGAAATACAGGCAATTGTTTTTGTTCCAATTCTATCTGAAGCCAGCTTTAGTAGCTTTGTTGCATAGTCGCCCAAATCGCAAATTGCTCCGGAATTATGCACCGCATTGAAAAAAAAAACATTGAATGTTTTTTGTCTACATTTTGCACGTTCGCCCTAATTGCAAATTGCTCCGGATTTGTTGTTTATTTTTGTCTTGTTCGACAACAAAAGATAGTTCAGTCGAGCAGGCGAGAGCTTGTTGAAAAGAGCGTCCACATTCGTTCGTGAGCTTTCGAGAGCATCAGATGCGTGAGCGTATTTGAAAGTGCAAATTAGTAGTTGATTTTTTTTGTGTGATATCGGAAGCATAAATCCGTTTATAGAATACGAAAGAGCAGGCAATGCATAAACAACGAAAATCTAACAGTGAACCGTGAAATTGAAATAAAAGGAAGGCGATAGGACGTTTGACGCCACATTGACTGTGAAGAAAATTTCGGGGCGCCATTTTGTATGGTACGGGAAGGAAAAAAAAGATGAGTGTTGTAGATGATCCCCCGGATGCACCGGGGGAATCTATTATTGATGTGATTATGTCTGCGGGAGCTGCAAGTATGGAAGCACAACAAGCACAAATAAATCGGGAAATGGTGGAGTGACGAGAAAACAACAGCAGAAAAAAGCAGTCGTAAACGGGGAGAAAACAACAGGGAACTGGGGACCAAAAAGGTTCTTCTTGGAGCCCCTCATGGGAGGCGGGAGGATCAACAAGTTCTCCTTGGGCTCAACAAGGAAAAAAAAGGACCAATGTCGAAAAATTGTGGGAGAGGCAGCATTCATTAATTATGTCACGCTTTTAGGGGGGGGAGGGGGTTCAGAAAACCGTGACATTTTGTGACAAACGAGGGAGGGGGGTAAGCTGAATCGTGACATCACATTTTTGAAAAAAAAAAAACAAAAACAAAATGATATTCTTATGCAATATCGCCTACTACTACTATCCCTACTGTTCACGCCCCTTCGTAAACGAACAGCAACAGCAGTAATCATGCAGCACTCACACACCGCTCGCATTAACTATGCCACGCCCTGTTCTGCAACTTTCCATCGTTCTGGAACTTTCCATGTTCTGGAACTTTCCATTGTTTTGGAACTTTCCATCGTTCTGGAACTTTCCATGTTCTGGACCTTTCCATCGTTCTGGAACTTTCCATGTTCTGGAACTTTCCATTGTTCTGGAACTTTCCATGTTCTGGAACTTCTAGCAGTAGCGGCACAATATAAAAACGGCACCGCAGTGGCGCAGTCATTCAGTCATTATATCAATTCTAAGGTGTTAAGATCAAAAGGAAAAAGCAATAAAGGATAAGTGAATAGAAGCAGTAGTTTTTCTATCAATATCTTCTGGATCCATTATCCGGTGCAACAGCCCAGTGTTATACAGTGTTGAATACAGTCCACCCTACGACTAGAGTGTTTGCTGTCAACGGCCTTGGAACCCAACCCGGCCTTTTCAGGGTAAGAAGAGTTGAATTTTCCACCCATGAGCCAAGACAGAGCACTCGTTTTACCCGACAGTTGCTAGTTTGAGCGACACCTATTTCCTTTCCTACCGTGTTAGGACACGTTTGAGTTCTGTCGCAAGAGAGCTAGCAAGCTACTTCAAGTACCCTACGGATCCGGTGTTTGGCTCCGACACCTACCATACCTAACACGCTAACTTGAAAGTACCCATTAATGAGTCGAAAAGTACGCATTTTGAAGAAAAGTGGCTTAACTCATTATTAGGAGTATATTTTCCTCATTAATTGAGTATTCGTTACCCATTAATGATTAATTGATACTCATAAATGAGTAAGCAATACTCAGAAATGAGGAAAGTATACT
The DNA here is from genome assembly GCA_024533555.2 of Aedes koreicus. Lineage (NCBI taxonomy): Eukaryota > Metazoa > Arthropoda > Insecta > Diptera > Culicidae > Aedes > Aedes koreicus. The sequence continues at coordinate 13,162 of JAHHFK020002888.1, forward strand.
CTTAATAATGAGTTAAGCCACTTTTCTTCAAAATGCGTACTTTTCGACTCATTAATGGGTACTTTCAAGTTAGAGTGAATACTATTCCACCGTTCATGAATGACAGCTGCAGCTCATTCAGTGTGCGTCAGTGAATAAAGTCCAGTGTTTATTGGTGAAAAATTGGTTCGCGCAGTTAGTGTATTTTGGAAAATGAATCGTGGAGAACTTTTTAATACGCTGTACAATGCGTATGTAAAGGCTTACCCGGATAAGAAGAAAAGGGAGTGCCAATTGGATGCTACTAATTTCTGGAATGAACGGAAGGGCAATGACAACACCGCACTTGAAGAGCAAGTCAATAACAAAATAAAAGAGCTTCATGCCTTGCAGCTAAAGAAAAAAGGTAAACTTCTTCAACTATGGGGAAAGTCTATGAGTGCTCCTAAGGAATCAGCGCCGACAGTGAAACCCGCGCAACCCATCAAGGAAATTGAGTATATGGCTCAGCCGTCATCATCAAATAAACGCCCTGCACCAGTACAGGAACAACTTAAAGCTGAGCTAAATAATCTGAACTCTGAGGTAGTGCTTCTGATTGACAAGAAGTCTGCTGGACTATTGACGGATGATGATCAGTCGAGACTCGAAGGGCTAAAAATTAAAAAGATCAAACTTGAAAAGAATCTCAAAATCAAGGAAGACGAGCAAGAGCGGCAGCAGAAGCATCGTGAGAAAATGAAGCAGGCTAAACAACTGTTAATTCGGGACATCCCAGAGGCTGGTAAATATGATATATTAACTAGTTTGTTTGCACAGTAGATATAAATATCAAATTTCAGGAAATTATCTTTCATTCCGAAATTCTCCTGGCCGCCCTCGTGTTGAAGAGCAGCAACCGGAGCTGCTCAAGGCAATATGCGATATCGCACTTCATGGATCTGCGGCCCACGAAAAGCGCAGTGATGAGAGCGTCAGAAGCGTTAAAACTTTAGATGAGTTGACTTCTGCAATACAAGGCAAGGGATTCAATATCAAAAGAACAGCAACATATCTGCGGTTAATCCCAAAACGAGCCAATTCCCATCAAGGTAAATGTCACGTAAATACTGTACCAGTGAAGTTGATGCGCGCAAGTAATGCAAAACACAACGATCATCCCGATGGCCGATTCTGTACAGCGACCATAAGATCATTGGAAGAACTGGCATCTGTGGTAGGGCCCAATGAAGTAGGATTTATAGGTGAGGAGGATAAGGGGGGAGTGGGGTAGGCGTACGGGTGCCAATAAGCAGTCTCCCATGCTTATGGGTGTGGGTACAAAATCACGCTTCCTGACCACGATTGGATAGTTGCAAATAAGCATAAACTAATTCCGTCCGTGTACGCTGGAATCGAAATCAAACCGAATGGTCTTGGCAAACCGGAGGCTGTTGGTTTTTCGGGCCCCACTTACATTGCAATTCGGTCAGGCAAACACGCTTCGTCAACGACGTTTTCTCATGCGTTAGACATCAATCGGCTTCTAACTCTTGAATCGTTTGATGGTATTTTTAAGTTTGATGGATTGGTCAAACCAGTCCTAATCTTTACCGTCGACGGTGGACCTGATGAAAATCCGAGATATCGCAAGGTAATACAGATAGCAATACACCATTTTAAAGAGTACAACCTTGACACGCTGTTCATTGCAACGAACGCTCCGGGAAGGAGTGCTTTCAATAGAGTGGAGCGACTTATGTCACCCTTGAGTAAGGAGCTTTCTGGATTGATAATACCACACGACCAGTTTGGTAGTCATCTGGATTCCCAATTGCGTACAACTGATTCAGCTTTGGAGAAGCAAAATTTCCAGTACGCTGGTGAAGTTTTGGCAGAAGTCTGGAATGATGTGGTCATCGACGGTCATCCGACGTTGGCTGAATATATCGATCCTGATGCTTCTGAAATAGATCCGAAGTCAATTCGTGACTATGACCAACACTGGTTTGGAACTCATGTGCGAACCAGCCAATATTTACTCCAGATACGGAAATGCACAGATAGGTAAAATTTTGAGATGCATTTGATGGTCAAATAATTGTTATATGTGCATAAATTTATATTTTTACAGGAAATGCTGCTCACCACTGCGAAGTAGCATCGATCACGTTATCTGCAATGGATTTTTGCCTCCACCAATCTCTCTGACGCAAACATCTCGAGGATTGATTGGGTCATCGAAGGACGAACCACAGCATTTCCCATCAATGTTCGTATTGAACTCATTACAAGCTCAACAGATTCTACCTAAATCGATGTCCGGATATGGAACGATTCCGTATGATCTTTACTGTCCTTCAATTAAAAACTCATTGAACGAACGAGTGTGTTCCAGCTGTGGCCTATACTTTGCATCTTTAGTCATGCTTCGCGAGCACATAAAGATGCACAAGCATACATCCGTTCAATTTCAGAGAAAATTGCGTCCGTTTAAAGTTGTGGCAAAACGTAAACAGGAATGTATGGTTGTAACCAACAAAGACAACTTCGATTGCGAATGGAAACGTGACATAATTGCCTGGGGGGGGGGGGGGGGGGCTGGTGGTTACAAAAATTGTGACAATTTGTGACATGGGGGGGGGGGGGGGGGTTAATTTTCGGCCAGATTTGCGTGACATAATTAATGAATGCTGCCAATGAAGCAAGTGGGCCGTAACAAAATTATGGTCTATTTGAACAGCTATGTGAAAGCAACTTCAAAAACTGCGCAAATGAAGCCAAATGTGCGTTCTGCAAATCGTCTAACCATACGTGTGGGTCACCGGACTGTCCTGAAAAAATTCGGCAACATAATATCAAGAGACTGATGGCAAAGCAAACGCTAACGTGTTCAGAAGCAAGAAATCAGTTCCCAGCCACAAGCAACATGTATGCCCCGTTAGAGAACTTGGATGAATACCCAACCTTGCAGAATTAATTCGCAACAATGACTGACGGCTCATTAACTAACACACTACGTGAGCAATGGGCTCTAACGAATCAGCCAAGGAGCAAAATCACACCCGCGGTCAAGATCTTCCAAGGCAAGGACAACAAACAACAAACCCGTTCAAAGAGGCATCGATCAAACAGCAAAAGTATGGACGAGAACACGAGCAACAAGCAAAAGGACCGAATTTCAGAAAGAGAATTAAGTAAAGAAACAGCCACAGGAACAGCTTTGAACAATCCGTTCAAAGTAACGAAGAAAGAAAGATGGAAGCACATTCAGCAGCAGGAGAAACGCAACGCAGAAACAGCGGCTAGTAATGGCTGGCCCACAATTAATACGTTGCGGATGCGTTTGCGTGGATTTGACAGTTTTCCCATAGGTTTTCTGTCAAATTTACGTCAACGCATCCGCAACGTATCAATTGTGGGTCAGTCATAAGAACATGAAAGCAACCATGATGTTGTTTACACGGAATTCCTGAACCAACTAGAAAACTCGGAAGAGCTCAAACGTACGTTCAAGGCATGCACTGAAAAGCATTTTAACTTAGCAAGCAATGTCGTTGGAAATTTCACTTAGATATTACGACTCACGTAAACATAGACATATCACACTAGAATAGAACAATAAATATCTCAACAAATTCACATTGGACAACGGTCTTAAAATACTGCTATGTAATGAACAAAGTTTGTCACATCACAGGGGGCTAGTCACTCTGCCACGTTGTGTTTGTGTTTCAGTGTGTCGGAAGGTGTTTCTGTGTTTCAACTTATCTCTCAATACTGCAATCGAAAATTTATGTTTATTGGTAACCATGGACCTTTTTGGCGGTTAATTCACGCACACTTATGCATCATTTAAATCACATGAGTGCAAGCGAGAGGGAAACAAAACAGTGAGAAAACAAACAACCGATTCGTGCAAGTGGTGCCAGATATGAATTTATCTTTCATGTGGTGGCGAGTGTGTTAGAAGTGTGGCTGATTGTGTTTTTTAGGGTGGTAACACAAGGTGGCCGAGTGACTTACCCCCTGGATCCTCAAGAAACAGTTTAACAAAACTTGTGTCCTTGGAGGAAAAAAAACTGGTAGATAAGGGAAAAAGGGATGGAATTTAAGGGGGAAGAAAAAAAAAATTGGCCGGGGGGAGTGCCTAGAAATTAAATCCAAAGAAGTGAAAATAAGGGTAAAAATGGGGGGGGGGGATTCAGGGAAAATAGGGGGGGGGCTGGGGGGGGGGCCCGGAAAGGGGTTTGGTTGGGGGTAGCCAACTCTGCAGTTCTGGAAAAACTTCAGAAACACCTCGAAGATAACAATATTTTATCACAGACTTCGCAGCACTAATTTGCGTGGACCTCAGTATTGCATTTAATGCGGTCAACACGGAGAAGCTTTTAAATAAAATGACGGAGATAAACGTTTCACCGGATATAACTGACTGGGTATCTTCGTTTCTACAGAACAGATGCATAAACTTTCAGATGAGAGACATTACGCTGAAAAGAATCATCAATAATGGACTTCCACAAGGAGACGTTTTATCACCTACCTTGCTCAATGTGTATACAAAGAATCTGCATGATATACAAGAAGAAGACGTAATATTGGACCAGTTTGCAGACAATTTTGCAATCTTGGTAAGAGCAAAATCACTTGAACAACTAAATTACTCAACACAAGACTACATGAACAAATTTGTAGATATGGCATCATCTCTGGATTTTAAAATAAATGCTGAAAAAACGAAAGCCATACTATTTTTAAACAGCAATAAGGAAATGAATTTGAAAATCAACGGTCAAAAGGTAGAAACTGTACGGAATCATCGTTATCTATGAGTAACAATTGACCGCGGTCTTGGGTTCGGTGTACACAACAGAGAATTACAGCATAAGTTGACTGACCGATTAAACATGCTAAAAGTGATTTCAGGCATCAAAAAAGGAGCTCATCCACGTATAATGTCGAGAATTTACGAAGCGTTAATAAGAAGCACGGTGGAAGACGGATGTGTTATACACACAAATGCGGCCAAAACAAGTCAGAATAAGCTTTCGGTTACAAATAATCAGTGTCTCCGAAAAATAACTGGCTGCACAAAAACGACACCGATAAACGCGTTAATGGCTATTGCTGGGCAAGAACCGATAAGCATACTACTGTGTTCAAAAAATAAGGTGACTTTTTAATTTAAAAATTGCGCGTTTGAGATATGGTCCAAATTTTTTTTTACGTTGGTAGGCTTGTTAGTGACATATATTTGGCATTTCATGACATTCCATCCATAATTAGTTTATTTACGCTTGTGTTTTCTAAACGACCAAAAGTGCTTTCGGCGATTTTTACAATGTCTGAATTTGTTGAGCAAAGAAGTGCCATTAAATTTTGTTTGGGGAACGATATTTCTGCTGCTGAAACGTTGAGGATGGTGCAGAAAGCTTTCGGTGAGTCAGCCATGTCGAAAAAAAAATGTTTATAAGTGGTACAATGACTTCAAAGACGGTCGAGAACGCGTTGAAGACTTGCAAAGGCCAGGGCGGCCATCGACGTCAACTGATGAGCAACACGTCAAGAAAATCAAAGAGTTAGTATTTGAAAATCGTCGATTAACAATAAGAGACCTTGTCGATATGCTTGGCATCTCAATTGGATCGATTCAATCGATTTTTAAGGATCAATTAGGCCTCAGAAGAGTCAAATCGCGTTTGGTGCCGAAATCACTCAATATTTTTGAAATTTTTTTTTCAGTTTTTTTGCCAAAAATTCGACTTTAATCGCTCCACAACCACCGTATTCACCTGATTTGGCTTCGTGTGACTTCTGGCTATTCCCTCAACTCAAAAGACCACTTCGAGGACACCGTTTTGTATCGATTGAAGAGATTCAACGAGAATCGCTGCGCGCATTGAGGGGCATCCCGGAAGCCGACTATATGGCCTGCTTCGCGGATTGGAAAAACGCTGGCATAAGTGCATTGCATCAGAGGGGGACTACTTTGAAGGGGACGAAATAGATTTTGATGATTAAATAAAGATTTTTTGAAATATAACAAAAGTCATCTTATTTTTTGAACACAGTAGTACGTCAAGAATATGTTATAAATAGATTTATAACTCAGTGCATTGAACAAGATAACATATTAGCGAAGGAACTCAAAAAACTAAACGGAATAGATGTGAACAAATACACCTTCATGGAGAAAGAATACATTAAATACAGAAGCATCTTCGAAAACATGTAAGGAGGATCCTACTGGGGGGGGGGGGGGGGGGGGTTCAAGTTCTCAGCTTAAGCGCCAGACGACAAGGTCGTCTGCCAAGAGCTCCGGATCAAAAATGCCCAGCTAGCAACGTATATGCCCGCAAACAGAATCCACCTCCCACTTCTTCTAACCACCAAACCAAATCCCCAAGACAAGGTCGTCTTCCAAGAGCTCCGGATCAAAAATGCCCAGCTAGCAACGTATATGCCCGCAAACAGAATCCACCTCCCACTTCTTCTAACCACCAAACCAAATCCCCAAGACAAGGTCGTCTGCCAAGAGCTCCGGATCAAAAATGCCCAGCTAGCAACGTATATGCCCGCAAACAGAATCCACCTCCCACTTCTTCTAACCACCAAACCAAATCCCCAAGAAAAAACAAATTCTTTCCCAAAATTGCTTCACAAATTTTCTGAATCACTCTTTAGCCAAATAAGTTAAAGTAATCTGATTTGCATAGAGAAAAAAATACTTTATTTAAGACGAAACCAAAACACCTTTAAAATCTCCGTGGAAGGGGAAAAAAACTTAGTGGATTCAAAATTGGTGATCATTAGTTTTGATTGTTTTGTTTTTTTTTTTTTTTTTTTTTTTTTTTTTTGCAAGGTTTACTGGCGGGACTCTGAATAGAGAAGAAACCTCTACGCCAGGCCTTTGATGATATCGTTGCGTAAATCCTTTCGAATCATTTTGCCAGCCGTACACGGAACATGTCGTCCAAGAAGACGCTGTTGCAAATGACTCGGAAGGAGCCACGTTTGAGAATTTTGAGTCCTTTCGTCTGTTATTTTTTTCAATTGTTTTTTTGTTATTTTGTTAGTCAGTGTTGCGTTTGCAAATTCAATACGGTGTTTCGTAGTTTCTTCAGTCTTTTGTAGTTCAGTCCGTGAAGTGTGTCATTTATGTGCACTGAGAGTCTGGAAGCAGTTTTCTCGAACCAAAAATAAGCTATTGTATTGTTCGTTGTGCGTTAGAATGATATAATTTTCCTTTTGAAGCATTTCACCAGCCGTACAAGGTCGTCCATAGAGACGCTGTTGACACTGCCTCAACAGGTGTTACATTTTCAAGTTTGCTTCCCCTTTCTCTCAGTCATGTTCATGTCCGCTGTTTAGTATGGTGTCATTTTGTCTTTTTGTTATTTAGTATGTCAGTGTGTTTTCTTCAGTCGTTTGTAGTTAAATTCATCATTTATGTGCTGCGAAAGCCTTTTTGAACAGTTTTCTTGAATCAAAAATGTCGTTGAGATATTTGAATTCTACCAGTTTTAGTAATGTCTGATGTTACAAGTCCCAGTTTGCTGATGGGACTCATGAGAGAAAAGATTTCTCGTTGTGTCTCTTTATGTTATTAAATTAGTCAGTCAGTGTTCCGTATGCTCAAGAGAACACTTCGTAACTTCTTTAGTCTAGTTCTTATGTGCTCTGAAAGTCATCGATGCATACCTCGTCTTACCACGTTTAATTCACTTATCACTTTGTCCGCCTTAGTTAGTTTTTGTCTTCTGCGTTATTTAGTTAAATCCTATAGTTCTATTGTAGAAAAGTTAACGTTTACTTGTCTGATCATTGCCTCCTTTTTATTTGTCAAATCCTAATATCTAAGTTGTTTAATCGTTTCAAAGTCGTCATGCATGTGTAGCCTAACAATAATTATTTGAGCCTTGCTCAACTATAAGATTCACTTTTCGGTGGCAAAGTAAAGCTTCATCACGCCTATTCCCTATCTATTATTATAAAATTATCGAGAATGAAGCCGTTATAAGATTTTTGTATACCATTGTTACAATGTATGATATTTTTATTATGGTTCTTTGAAATGAGACATAACAAAATAAGAAGGCGCCACGTTCCTAGTTTTAATAAAACTTCTACTCAGTGAATCCAACAGTCGATTCCCTACGAATGTCAATAATCTTGAACACATTGTCTATCAACATATACCTATCTAGCTAGATTTATATTCAAGCGTGGCTACGGCTCACCATGTCAGAGAACGCATAAGAAAGGTGTTGTAGCAAGAGGAAATCCAATATATGAGGAAGGGGGGGGGGGGGGGGGGAAAAAAGGGTGTTGGGTTGTGGGGGGGGGGGGGGGGGGGGTTTGTTTTTTTTGTTTTTTTTTTTAAAGGGCTGCAAAATGGTGAGTAGACAACTGGGATGGAGCGTGCGTCCCCGCAACATAGCACTGGTCCTCACAAGTTCCTACCTCATGCTTCCACGGGTCAAGAGATGACAAAGACCGCCAGCTAAGGGTTGCGTACTTAGCTGGTAGTGCAGCCTGGGCACTGTTGTCCTTCTGACTGCAGCTAGATTGAGGAGGTGCGTTCCGAGCGGCTGTCCACCAAGGAGGTGCAGCTCATACAGTGTCTGTCCTGGCATCCAACGGCTGAGTAAGAAACGCTGTATCGCGTCATCTATATCTTATGAAGCAGTCCCACCAACGCGATGTAGGAAGGTAGCATGCTGAAATCCACATAAAATGGAAGTATTCTTTATACGGTGTATAATTTCAGATCATCGATGGAATTATGTTGTTTAATAATTTTAAATTTTTTGTTTCCTTCGTGGCAATGATAATGCAAGAGCGTCTACAATTGAAGCTGGACATCAGTCTACAGACATGCAGACAGTACAAATATAATTGTTACTATCATTTTATATTATAACATTCCTTCACAATATTTTTAAAGCTATTTTCAGGTTCGCATCTATGCATCGTCGTAAGTTTTAGCCCACCTAACCCACGATATGTATTTGAAAAGATAGAATGGTTTTTAATGTTTTTTTAGAAAGGATCATACGACAAATTCTACTAAATAAAATTTCCAAAAAAGTTTAATAATTCAAAAACTAAAATTGTTGATGATCTCTCATTTTCTATTGCACAGATATAAGGAATTATTTATGGGCCCAGTAGAAAGCAAGAGTTATCGGAGTATTCAAGTTTAATTTTTCTTTTCTCTCTCTGGTTTTTTTTTGTAGATTTATGAAGCTTCCGTTTTTTAGCAGTAATCATAATCATATGAAATTTATTCCGGCTAATTGTTTGCTTAAATTTTCTTTGCTATTCTGCTTGGTTGCCCGGTGATCAACTTTCTTTCATTATATCACTTTGGAAATTTTTGCCATTTCAGAGTTTCAATCATCTAACATCACAGCAGAAGAGACAAATAGTTGCATTTAATTTTTATGTGTATACTATTACAACATCGTATTATTTTCATCATATCATCATTATATATATATATATATATATATATAAAAAAAAATAAATATATATATATATATATATATATAAAAATAATCATATTAAAAATATTTACTAAGAGATTGATAATAATAATTAAATTTCATTTGCTTCAAGGTTACAAGGAAATAGATTCCAGCTAGTACAGATATTTTATTTCATTGTATTTAAAGGTGTTTTTCTATGAATTTAAGTCATTGAATTTTATTAAAATTAATAAATGCTCTTTAATTCTGCTGATTATGTGTATCTATATGTCATGAATACATACCTATTTTTTTGATTCATGTATAATTAAATGGTTTATGTTTTATTTAATTGCAATAAGACCTTCACATTCCAGAGTTATATTCATCTGTCACTGATTGAGCTGTAAAGATGCACCAAGCTGCGATTGATTATCATATGCCTATTATTACTATTTTAACTATTTCATCATATTATTTTATTTATAACCATATTTAAATTACAGGATGACGAATTCCAACTATGGCATATTTTAATTAAATATAATAGTATATTTCATTGCTCTATTACATACTGCATATATTGCATATTATGATATATTATGTACATTATATATAATAAATACTGGGTTGGGAGGGAGCATCAGGGTATCATTCAAGCTGAAACTGGACGATGGTTTGATTGACTGCCTGAGTCTAGGAGGGAACGAGCATTATCATTTTCTTTATCCTACCGATTCGATTGTGATGCTGCGAATTCTACTCCAACAGTTTCAGTGAGAGTGACGCGCCCTTCTTAACAAGCCATCCTGTAGAAAGCTTAATAAGTATTGCGAATTGGGTTATTCGAATTGTTGGATCGTATCGTTGGAAGGAGATTCTTAATTTCCCGTGGATTTCGCGTGAGTGTCTCTGCTTACGGGTCCACCCCTCCGTTTTTGGCCCTTCATACAGCGATATTGTGAATTCAGATCGGTGGCTCAATTTGATCTTGCTATTAAGTGGAGCTGCATCCAAGCCAAGGGCATGAAGGGATGGTGGCTACCATACATACATACATACATCGGCGGTCCAAAAGGGAAAGATCGAGTTGATCTTCCAGACCAACCAAGAAACTTCTCCTTTCCTTTACTTCTCACTTCGTTATACCTTTTTATAGTATCTATATCATACATAGGTATATAATGGTTTCCGGTACTCCCTTGAAGTTCAACTTCATCGTTAGGATTTTCCCGTCATTAATCATTAGTCTATATCTCCATACTTGATTCGAGCACTTCATTATCTTGCCTATATTGACGGCGTAAGTTCATCTAACGCTACTATTTGAAACGACCGATTCTACACCGATCTGCTCGTTTCAAACATTATGATATGGGAGAAGTATCATGAGACTCGAGAAGTACAAATAACATCAGAAATGGAAGCAATGACAGCAACCCTATAAAACTCAAACAGATGGCCCTATACCTGATGAACAGCAAGTACAAATGAAAGAAGAGAATATTTACAGATGCGTCGAAGGAGCACCTGCACGGTCGGAATATACGTAGAACTATGGAAACGAAGACATCACTTCAAACTGGAATACGAAACCAGCATTACTGGAGCGGAGGTCACAGCCATTCGAATAGCAATGTCCTTAGTCATGGACTGTGAGATGAAAGAAGTCGTTTTGTTCACCGATTCGAGATCTGCGTGTATAATGTTGGAATCGGGCCGCGAAGATAAACAAGGTCCAGCTGTTATCGTGGAGATCCTGAACATCGCCCAGGTATTGGGAACCTCATTTCAATGGATTCCGAGCCACGTCGCTATAGAGGGCAACGAAATCGCCGATGGACGTGTACATTTGCAACTGATGTTGTTTCCCGCTTCAAGCTAATTAAGGAGAAACAATCGGACGAATGGTATCAGGAGTATTCTGCTGAAAAAGGCAAAACCCAAGTAACCACGAGGCTGTAATAGCATGCATATATAGGGCATATGTATTACGTCTAGTGCATCATTAAAGTTGGATTAAAGCTGAAAAGGGCCCCACTAAGATCGAACTAATGCTATATCTTTTCTAATGCCATAAGACATTGCTAAAGTAGCATTATTGCATTGGTAATGCATCACTACATTCTTAAGCTAAGCTAACGCTTCATTACTTGGCAACTGTTGAATTGATGCGATCCCGCATTACCGATGTTGATATTGGGTTGAATAAGTGCAATAATATAATGCTTGTGGTTACTTTGGAAGGTTTCATGAAATCCAGCCACAATTTAGTACTAAACCGTAGTACACAAACAAAGACTTACCTGGATCAGATATACGAATTATTAACAGATTGATGACAGATTATGATTATTCGAAATACTGGCTTGCTAAGATGAAAATTGTTGAAGATGATGAGTGTGAAATTTTTCTCGAACCAGAGACATCATACTACCTTATAATGCACTGTCCTAAGTTAGGAATTCTGAGATCTCAATTTGACTACGAATTGAAATTTCGTACCCTGTGTGAGTTGTTGAAAACGAACAAAATTGAATGGTATCAGGAGATATTAAAATTTACACGACAAGCTAAGCTAAGCGTATGAAAACGTGCACAGAGAGAAATTTGATAGTCAAATTTACGATTATTGGGGGTTAGAATGACTATTGCAGTATAGTGATTTTGAACTGATTATGATCATGGTCAAAACGACAATTAAAAATAGTTGATCCAACATTTGCTATAATGTCGGAATAGTCCTTGTTACCATGATCATAGTCAAATGCCATGAACGTGGTGAATTCGACCATTTTCATGGTTATTGTTACCATTAAATGCGATGGTCATCCTGACCATGATTTAATTGTCGGTACAACGATGAAATTTTTCTCAGAGTAGGATTATTCGAAAAATAATCGTCTACCAGACGTTGCGCTCCTTCTTGCGCCAACCTCTCAATATTAGGTCGTCTCATGCCTCTTCCCTCGTTTTCACGAATGCATTCCGTTTCAGGTAGCATTGCGTGAGTCCAGACCAGCATCTGGCAAACCAATTCAAGTTCATCGTCACTGGAATCCGAGAATAACACAGAACTTTCGACTTTCACTTGAACGCGACGATGTTGATGACGTTCAAGAACCAATGTTGTTAAAATGTTTACTTCTACCTTTCTACCGGTATGGAATAGGGTAACTAAATTGATCACCGCTATAGCAACGACCGATGTGGAGAAGGGTGGCTCAACTAAAATGAGAGCGCTACATCTACTATCTGGGCGACTAAAATACTAGCGCATCGAGCTGTCATTTTAGTTTAGTCACTCAATCTCACACCGGTCGCTACTATATTTTGTTACCGGGTTCTGTATCGGTCGCTGCTAAACAAGTGCTCCATCATCAGTTTGACAGATTCGGTGATCGTCATAAACATAGTCAATTGCGATGGCTCTTTCTTCGTGATTTCTCTTGGAGAGACGTTCGGTTGGCATGAAAAGAACTATTGATTACAGTGGTCTCTCTGGGAACCACTGGGGTTTGGTACAAAAATATAAATGTCCTTTCTCAAATGTCCCCTCCTACAGGTTCCCCCGGGTAGTTTTAACAATATGTCAGATGGTAAAAGGCCAAATAACAATATGCTGAATAGGCGATTAAGTTAGGTTACCATAAAAAAATTGCAATTTTCACGAACAAAATTTTTGCTGTACTCTATGCCAGAAAGTTAGTGTTTAATCCAGACCGAGTGAAGACAATAAAAAACCTTTCAATGACAATATAGCACAGAGAACAGACATCCAGACTCGAACATTTTTTTCCCCAATTTACTGTGTAAATTTTTAAAAGCAAACCGTTGGAAAAACAACGCCGCCTAGTCTGGGTTTCACCAAACTAAAATTAACAGACTATCAAATCTCGAGGCAGGCAAGTGGTGCCATCAACTTACGATTCACCAAAACTAACGAAAACGAGCTGTTATTTTAAAATGACAGTTACAGAAATTTACACACGGAGAGCACTCCAGCTCGGATGTCTGTTTTCTGTGAATATAGCATACATCAACAATATGTGTTAATGTAGAGGTTGTATGGTGAAAATGAGATTAAACTATTCGATAACAATAACATAAAATGTGATAATATATCTTACATTCAAAATATAGTTTTGACTATATAGCAAATTGTTTTTCGTTATGCGGGTGATGCTTTCCGATAGTCCGATAGTTGCTAGCGCATTTAGTTGCGCCCGATACGGTTTGAAGTGATGGTGAGGGCGATCAAATATAGTTTAGTCGCGCACCGGTACGGGTGCTCTAAGAAAGCAGTGTGAATTTCATAAATTTGTCTTATGAAATATAATGATGATGAAAAAATAAAAATATGGAGCAACCTGGATTCGAACCTTGAACGTTGAGGTTATGGGTAGAGTAACTTGACCACTAGTATATATAAACACTTGTAAATAGGAAACCTCAAAGGCGAACAAGAACAACGTCGTGTAACACAAAATCCATTCATTAGTCAACCTTATGAAATTTAAAGCGTCGTTCATAAGTTGAGCCCAGGGTTGAGCCTTATGAAATTCTTAAGATTATTTGGCTGAGTGTACTTCAAACCGTATCGGGCGCAACTAAAAGCGCTAGCAAAATTGTGGCGCGACTATCAGAAAGCATGAGGCGCCCAAATTTAGCAATACGATAGTGGCGCGAGAGAGGGTTGCTATTCAACTGCCAATTGTCAAAAATCTGCGATTGGTTTGTTGTTTATTTTTGTTTACGCAATCAGGATTAGGGGCAGATTTTGAATTTGATTTGAAGAAAATTATTGCTTTATCAACTTTCAGTCAATTTGGTTTAACAATAGGAATTTTATCAATAGGATCGTGCGATGGCTTTTTCATGATTTCTCCTGCATAGATTTTTGGTTGGCATGAAAGAGAACCATTAGCCACAATGGCAACCTCTGGGTTGTCCCGGGGAAACTTGTAGGAGATATTTTACGCCAAACCACGTGGTGCGACGGTTTTTTCTACATGTTTTTTTCTTCATGAGACTTTCGGTAGGCCTGAAAAGAACCATTAGCCACATTTGCCTCTCTTGGAGCCTCTCTAGGAACCTCTGAGGTGCTCCGTAGGAACCTCTATGAGGGGACATTTGTGTTTTTGCACCAAACCACGTCGTACGACAGCTCATTCTTTTTTATTTCCGCCGTTGAGTCCTTCGGTAGGCATGAAAAGAATAATTTACCACAATGGCCCATCCGGAAACCTCTGGGGTGATTGGGCGAAACTTTTAGTAAAGGACATTTATATTTTTGTACCAAACCCCAGTGGTTCCCAGAGAGACCACTGTAACCAATGGTTCTTTTCATACCAACCGAATGTCTCTCCAAGAGAAATCACGAAGAAAGAGCCATCGCAACTGACGATCACCGAACCTGTCAAACTGACGATGAGGCACTAGTTTAGCAGCGAGCGATACAGAACACGGTATCAAAATATAGTAGCGACCGGTGTGCGATTGAGTGACTAAACTAAAATGACAGCTCGAAGCGCTAGTATTCTAGTCACCCAGACAGTTGCGCCCGATACAGATGCTCTAACAACGCTAACTGTCGAACGAGTCGAACTAATAACGCTAACACCGTCGAGTGATGACAGTAACAATTACCACTGGCCATATGGTCGTTGACACCAACTGAATGTCTATAGACACCAGGGGAAAAGTCACTCGGCCACCTTGTGTTACCACCCTAAATAACACAATCAGCCACACTTCAAACACACTCGCCACCACATGAAAGATAAATTCATATCTGGCACCACTTGCACAAATCGGTTGTTTGTTTTTTCACTGTTTTTCCCTCTCGCTTGTCCTCATGTGATTAAAATGATGCATAAGTGTGCGTGAATTAACCGCCAAAACGGTCCATGGTTGCCAATAAACATAAATTTTCGATTGCAGTATTGAGAGATAAGTTGAAACACAGAAACACCTTCCGACACAATGAAACACAAACACAACGTGGCAGAGTGACTAGCCCCCTGTCTTTTGGTCTCTCATTGAAAATAAAAAATGGGTAATTAGTATGCATTATTTTAATTTTAAACCTTGGCCTTTTTGGCGGTTAATTCACGCACACTTATGCATCATTTAAATCACATGAGTGCAAGCGAGAGGGAAACAAAACAGTGAGAAAACAAACAACCGATTCGCGCAAGTGGTGCCAGATATGAATTTATCTTTCTTGTGGTGGCGAGTGTGTTTGAAGTGTGGCTGATTGTGTTTTTTAGAGTGGTAACACAAGGTGGCCGAGTGACTTACCCCCTGCCAAAAGATGGGTATTTTTCTACCCATTAATGGGATAAAAAATATCTTAGCATTCTCCTGGCTCGCTTTGTATAGTTCTTCTTTCTTTCTTAGCGTGTCAAGCTTATTGTTTTCGCAATTAGCTTATTGCCTGCTCTCAACTTAGTGTTCTAAATTCATTTCCACAGTTATTAATTAAGAGCCGACAGGGAGGACCCACCCCGCTTTGTATAGTAGAAAGTTCGAAAAATAAAAAATTAACTTCGCGTCGGAATTCATTCCACGAAAACTCGAAGTGTATGGAAGAACTGAAGGCTGAATGGGATAGCGAAAGCTTCCAAAAACTGAGAGGTACGTTAATAATTTAATATAATAACATAAAAGTAATTAATCTTAAAAATTACTTTCCATGTAAATTACTTGTACATCCCACCAGATGAGGGATTCGAAAAGCTTCTTAGGAGAAGTCTCTTGACGTAGAGCAGGATTTGACTTTATTAATTGACTTTTACATTTGTAGTGTCTGTGCTAAGTAAGAACAAAATTAATCGATAACTTTGTGTAAATTTTCAAATCGCTAGCAAGCGCTAGCGTTAGCAATCGCTTCTTCACTAACGACACGTAGTTCACTTAGTCGAGGTGCCCACTGATGTGGCGAAGTTACGGCTTCTGCTAGCATATCAAAATATCACTCTGACGTTCGCCACACGCCACCCGATATTGACACGATGTTTTGATGTGCAATTAGATGCCACATAGCGCCAACAAAACTGACAGATTTGCTTTTTGTTAGTTGCTTATTGTCATTTGGCGATTCCTTTCAAATTAACGGTTGCAGAATTTTACACACGCTGAGATTCAAGCTTGAATGGCTGTGTTTGTAGGATACCGAATACCGGATACTGCGCTGGAGATTGAAGAAAAATTGTCGTTACGAATAAATTCACAAATGAAAATACAAATACAGTAATTAAGATCTTTTATGTTTGTGCTAATGCTCATTATTCAATAGCTCAATTAAAAACAAATCACGAAAAATGGGTATTTCATACCCATTTCTTAAAATACAAACATTTCATACTCATTTCCCAAATAACAAACGTTTTGAAAAATGGGTATTTCATACCCATTTCCCAAATGACAAACATTTTGAAAAATGGGTAAAAAATACTCAATAGCCTGACGTACAGGGTCTTTACCCATTATTGGGTAAAAACGTTTTACGAATTAAATGAGTTAACCCATTTAAGTTCGAAATGGGTGATATTTTACTCATTAATGGGTACTGGCCGGTTTCAGTGTGAATGTCAGCTTTCATTCAAAGGAAGAAGAAGAAGAAGAAAATAGCGTCAAAACTAGTTAAAAGAAGAAGAACTTGTCTAAGGATTTATTGTAGATATTTAAAGTTAAATTAAAGCGTCGACTATGTCGAATTCATTTAATGAATACGATTTGGATATGGACGTGGATAATATGTGCCGTATTTGTCTTTCACAGACAGATACCAGCGAGCGATTATTTAGTATATTTTCATCAGCAATAGTGGACGGATTCCTTGTATCGATTCCGGATGTTTTGATTTTTTCTGTAGATCTGAAGGTGTATCAAAATGTAAATGGAAGTGGTGTCTAACAACTTAGCTAAATATCTTTGTTTTCAAATTTAGGTGATTGAATCTGATGGAATGCCGGGTAAAATTTGTCAGAAATGTAAAGGACAACTGCTAAGTTTCTACTTGTTCAAGCAAAAATGCAAACGAACTGAGAAAATACTGCAAGAAGCATTTGCTTCGTCAAACAGAGACAACGATGTATATTCGAAGCCTGCAGAATGTATAGAGGCAACATATATCAATAATACCGATGACAATATGGTTGAAATACTTGTTCATGAGGAGGTAGTTACTGAGCTACAAACGACACCTGAAGTAATTATGGTGTCCGAACAATCTACTAACCTGTGTCACCTTTGTGACCGTATGTTTCATAACGAAGATGAGCTTCAAGAACATACAGCTATTCATTGTGCAATAGTGAATGATGATGTTAGTTGCGATTATGAAGAGCATTTTGAAGAATATGAGGTAGAAAAGGGCGATAAAAACGCCTTAGTTCCCCCACACACAGTCAACAAATGCCAGGTGAAACCTACTGTGCCAACTACGGATGACAGTGTTCACTATATAGATAATGGGGAAACGGAAGCTTTAGACTCAGTTGAGCAGTTGTCGAATGATCCTGAGGAAACTATTTCAACCGTTGTAGCAGATGACAACGAACTGCAGTCATCGCACAGTGATGAAATAATGAACGATAGTGTTTTATTGATGGTGCAATTAAACTGCAACATTTGTGGGAAAACGATAAAAGGAAGATCTCGTTACCTCAAACACTTGCGAATACACGATGCTAATAATAGTGTTACAGAGTTCTTCACTTATCATATTTGCACTGTTTGTTCGAATGTTTATCTTCATGGTACAGAACTATCCGAACATATGAAAGCTACCAATCACCAACAATGTACGAAAGATTCAACCAAGAATGCAGAAGCGTCTTACATATGCGGCATTTGTTCGACAGAGCACGCCAAAATCGATCATATGAAGCTACACCTTTTGTCCCATTTGAACTCGTTTCCGTGTCCATTTGACGGATGTGGATGTGAGTACACCTCCTCGGCCCGGTTGGGAATACATATAGCGAACAAGCATATTGAGTATGAATCCCGCCAGTGTCAACACTGCGGAGCGGATTCGTTTGAATCGATGGCTGAATTGCAGCAGCATTTGCGAATGAAATGCAGTGGAAAAAAGTTCCATTGTGATCACTGCGGTAGGTTGATACGAGAAGCTGCTAGAGATTAGTATATGTACGATCTCGTAATAACAATATCTATATTTCTAGATAAAAAATTTATGACTTCACGTTCATTGGCTCACCATTTAAAGTGCCTGGAGAAAAAGCATCGATGCACAGAATGTGGTAAAACATTTGCTCAGCATGGCGAACTTACGGTGCACATGCGAATGCATAATGGTGAACGTCCATTTAAATGTACGGTATGCGGAAAGTGCTATAAAACCGCTTCGCTACGGACTGCTCATATGGATTCCCACATAGAGGGCAAAACCTTTCAGTGCCCTATGTGTGGAAAACATTTGCAAACTCGCACCTGCTACCGCAATCACATAAAGCGTCACTCTGAGGAACGAAAACATGAGTGTGATGTGTGTTCTAAAAAGTTCTACACCAAGTATAACGTAAAAATACACAAAGAGAAAGTGCATAAGTTGAAGAAACAAGACAAGGGGGTTCGTCAACAGACTAATTAAAGTCATGATTCAATTATACAAGCCGGTACAGATTTTTATTAATATAATTTGCTGACTACACCGAGACAGCAATTAAAATTTATAAGAGTTATAAATTTATTTATTAGATTTGGCTCGTACTATTTATTTGATAGAACTCATACACTCATTTAGTGTACCCCTGGGCCCTTATCACAATTCATTTATTTAAAAATAATAAGTTCACTGATGCAAAAACAACTAAAAAAAATCAAGTTTGGGGGCTGTCGGTACTGTCATAGTTGATTCCTGTTATCTTGTGGGCCGTCGTGTTGCTAGATCATGTCTGTGTCCTTGCAGGTCATCTATGGTTTGGAGTGGGGTGAAATCTGGAATCCTGATAATGTTCCAAGTTCGTGTCCATGTTGCAGCGGGGTTGGATTTGGAGCAGGTTGTTCGAGTAGGTGGACGGATCGTGGGTGTGATTTGAGAGGGGGCCCACCGGTGGCAGGCGTCGTTGATGGGTGCATCATCCGCAGACCGTCTACCCTCCTCGTTGTTTTGGTCGATTTTAGCGAGTTTACCGCTTGAAGCCAGAAGAGACGAACCAGCCTCCGGCTGAATGTCTCTTTAATAAAGACATCCATCCGCTTGGAGCCAGTGGGTCGAATACACTCAGGCAAATAAACTTAAGAATTTCATAAGGTTCAACTTATGAACGATGCTTTGGAATTTCATAAGGCTGACTGATGAATGGATTTTGTTTCACGCGACGTTGTTCTTGTACGTCTTTAAGCTTTCCTAATTACAAGTGTTGATGTATGGCGTGTAGGCGTGGCCAGCGACCAATGATTGCTGCCACAGATGTGGGTGAAGCTGAATTTCTCCGGTGCTAGCTGGAAGCCTGGGGCTAAGGTCCAGTTCTCAACTAGTCATACCGCTTGACCTAGTTTTTTTTCCGCAGGGCGGTCAGTGTGCTTCTCACGGCCATCAGGGCGATGTTATCCACATAAACGAATATGAAAATACCCGCCGGTACTTTTGTGAAGTTCCCATTCATCCTTATTAGGAAAAGGGTGACGGCAATGACCGACCCTTGTGGAACGCCTGTTTTTTCAGTGCATGTGTCGGATCGGTGGTTTCCGATTATAAGCTGGAAGGTCCGGCGTTGCAGGAAGTTCCGCAAAAAGTGCACAATGTGCCCGGACAGACCCCAGTTTATTAGTTGCCTAAGAACGTCAGGCATCCATGCTCTGTTGTAGGCCTTTGATATGTCGAGGGTGGCGATTTCCACGTAATGTCCGTCCCGGAGAGCTTGTTGCAACGTTTGGCCAAGGGTAATCAGGTACGTGTTTGTTCCGAAGCCTGGCCGAAAAGCGTGTTGTCGGTTATCCAGAAGTCCGTTGGAATAGATAACGGAAAAGCCGGTGGTTGACCATTCGCTCCTGGATCTTAGAACCACAGCAGGTGAGCAAAATTGGTCTTCTTCTATTTTTATTTTTTTGCAAATCATTGTTTATTTTTCTGTTAGAATAGCTAATTTAGAACCTATCAGTCCAAATCGGCTTTCAAGCGTTTGGTTTTAATCGGTCCAGATAGGCTCACAAGTGTTACTTAAAATTTACCTTATTTTCCCAATGAAAAAAATCAGTGGGGTTGTGTTTAACACACAACCGGTTGACGTAGACTACGTTAATCCGTTTGATTAGTTTCGTAGTGTACTGTTCTAATGGGACGTTGGGTTAGCATAATTAAGTGAGAAAGTATGTTAGAATATGCTATGATTCGCTTCTTAGAAATTATTTGACAGCCGTGGAAAGGGACGTTTGGTTTGAATGTTAGTATGATGAAAGGGCAACAATTGTGCTTCCTGTAGTGATTGTGTTGATATGATCGACCAGCTGGAGACCATTATCCTTATCGCGTAATCTCTAAAATCTATCGATACAAGATAAAGCTTTAAGAGTTCACACTGTTTCAGTTATTTTTAAATGTTGATTTGACCTCTACCCTCGCCGTAAGGCTTACTCTGATCAAAATAGCGTTGATGTTTGTCCTCAAAGATCGTTAGACCAGCATTAGATAGTAAGTATGTTAGCAAAAATCTATTGTACATTCTTTAGAAAGCATTTGAAAAGTATTTGCACTTTGTCAAGTTGGTTGACCACTTGATTTTATTTCCTACCTCTAGTTTAAGGCCCTTCTCTAGCTTTCTGACCAGTAGTTAGCAACGCATTACCTCTGGTTGCTTCCAGTTTCGCCCGATAACCTCGAGTTCGCTCGGCATCGGTACATGGTCAATTCGGAGAATTTTTCGAATGTTCGATCTTAACGCGCTTCCGAAATTTGCGCAAACGGTTGGCATCAAAACGAAATTCCATTGCACTTATTCACCCTTTCACAGTTTCTCAAAACTTATTTCTTCCTAGAAGTAAAACTCTATCCAACACGAATCGTTAACACAACAGAATAACTATTCATAACAGTACTCATTGAAATGTGCATGTTCGAGAATCAAAACATTGTCCGTGATAGGGACTTTCTTGAAACATGCCAGAACGCAAAATTCTTTAAAATTTTCATACACCGGTTGATGAATATGTATGCGAAATATATAAATTTTTTATTTGAAAAACTTTATACACCTGAGTAAATAGAATGGCAATCGTATAAACTCAGAAAAAAATAACGAATTTTAAAAAGCGTGTAAAATTTCCCTTCGTTTAATTTTAAGCCAAAGGAAGTGTAATCAACGAAATTGTTTGCAATCTTTCATACGCCATACAAAAATTTGGGCAATCTTCCAAACAACAGACTACATTCAGGCATTATCTGACTTGAATTTACATGAAATATCCCATTATTTTCTTCCAAATCTAGCATTCCCTTAATGTGCATTAGATAACGCGGAAAATTCAATGTTTCTTTTTATCTGTGAATTTCTTGATTAGAGCAGTCTCAAAAATAAATCAATTAAGAAACAATCGAAGTCTTAGCGTCCAGTGTTTAAACTTTTCGTGACGGTAGCCATTTTTTTTTTTTTTTTTTTTTTTATGAATTCATTTATTTGTTCAGGCTCAATCGAATCAACTTTACAGAGCCAAGTTTTCATGTTTATATACATCAGTTATCTTAGAACTAAGGTTAAGGGGGTGGAACCGATTACTCGCGGCCGTCTCGAGGTTAATAGGAATTACAATTTTATGGATGGGAAAATTGCGGTGGGAATTTAAAACAAAGCATGAGGAACAATGGTTTTCTTATATCTAGAATTTCAAATTACAATTTTTTTAATTGAACGTTTTCAATTTAAAAAAAAAAAATTCACTCACTCTCTCTCTCTCTCTCACACACACACACACACACACACACACACACACACACACACACACACACACACACGCACACAACACTCACACACACAACCACAATCACACACCGATGCACACAATCCTCAAAAATTTAACCTAAACAAGTAAGTTAATCAAACTACAATCTAAGGCTAATGTTAGTCAAAAACACATAAATGAGTTTCATAAACTCCAGATCGCGTGCGGCCAAAATGTCTCGAATCGGTACATTGGGTTGTCTACCTCGAGCCCGAAGGGAATCATAAAGCTCAGATCTGACTCCACGATGCTCAGCGCAAAACCAAATAACGTGATCTGCGTCCTGGTAACCTTGTCCACATTCACAGCGATTGCTGTCGCTCAGCCCAACACGGAACAAATGAGCGTTTAAAGAATAATGATTGGACATGAGGCGAGACATCACACGAATGAAGTCTCGACCCACATCCAATCCCCTGAACCAACATTTCTTAGACACCTTAGGAGTGATAGAGTGTAGCCATCGCCCCAAGTCTCCTTTACTCCATTTATACTGCCAGCTATCGAGTGATATCTGACGATAAATATAGATAAATTCGTTGAAGGCGATTTGTCGGTCATAAATATCGCCTTCGATAGCGCCCACCCTTGCAAGCGAGTCCGCTTTCTCATTGTCAGGAATCGAACAATGAGATGGGACCCAAACAAAGGTGATAATAAAAGAACGTGAAGATAAAGCACTTAGAAGACCTCGTATTTTCATAAGAAAATAAGAGGTGTGCTTTACCGGCCTCAAGGAGCGAATAGCCTCTATAGAACTAAGACTATCCGTGAAAATGAAGTATTGATCCGGTGTAAGAGAGGCAACAGTTTCTAAAGAAAAGTGAATTGCTGCCAACTCCGCGACAAAAACAGAACAAGGTGCTTGAGGTTTACGAGCGACGCTATAATTTTCATTATATACACCAAAGCCAGCGGAGTCCTCTATCAAAGACCCGTCAGTGAAAAACGTTTTGGTGGAATCAACTAGGCCAAACTTTGCAGCAAATATCACCGGAGCAATCATAGGACGATGATGCTCTGGGATTCCACGAAGCTCCTGTTTCATGGATAAATCAAAATGAACCGAATTTCCGAAGTTGGAGAAGCAAACACGATTGGGAATATTCAGCGAAGGGCTGACATCCTGTGTTATGTATAAATGGTACAAAGTCATGAAGCGGGTTTGAGGGTTCAACTCAAGGAGCTTCTCAAAATTTTCAATCACCTGGGGGTTCATAACTTCACACCTGGTGAGGAGCCGGAGAGATAATTCTGAAAACCGATCCGAGAGGGGCAACATGCCAGCCAGCACTTCAAGACTCATGGTATGAGTCGAGTGCATACAACCCAACGCGATACGAAGGCACCGATATTGAATACGTTCCAGTTTGATGATGTGCGACCGAGCCGCTGACTGAAAACAAAAACTACCGTATTCTATAACCGACAAAATCGTTGTCCGGTACAACGTTAGAAGATCTTGCGGATGCGCTCCCCACCAGGTCCCGGTAATTGTGCAGAGAAAGTTTATCCTTTGTTGGCACTTTCGCTTCAGATACTCAATGTGGGATCTCCAGGTGCACTTTGAATCGAACCAGACCCCAAGATATTTAAATGACATAGAATGAGTTATCGGTGTACCCAAAATTTGAAGCTTCGGTTGTGCAGGGTTATGCTTCTTAGAAAAAACTACCAACTCAGTTTTCTCCGTAGAGAATTCGATACCTAGCTCTAGAGCCCAAGTAGACAAATTGTCTAAGGTATCCTGTAAGGGTCCTTGCAGATCAACCCTATTGGGTCCCGTGACAGACACTAATGTCTCTTTAATAAAGACATCCATCCGCTTGGAGCCAGTGGGTCGAATACACTCAGGCAAATAAACTTAAGAATTTCATAAGGTTCAACTTATGAACGATGCTTTGGAATTTCATAAGGCTGACTGATGAATGGATTTTGTTTCACGCGACGTTGTTCTTGTACGCCTTTAAGCTTTCCTAATTACAAGTGTTGATGTATGGCGTGTAGGCGTGGCCAGCGACCAATGATTGCTGCCACAGATGTGGGTGAAGCTGAATTTTTTCCGGTGCTAGCTGGAAGCCTGGGGCTAAGGTCCAGTTCTCAACTAGTCATACCGCTTGACCTAGTTTTTTTTCCGCAGGGCGGTCAGTGTGCTTCTCACGGCCATCAGGGCGATGTTATCCACATAAACGAATATGAAAATACCCGCCGGTACTTTTGTGAAGTTCCCATTCATCCTTATTAGGAAAAGGGTGACGGCAATGACCGACCCTTGTGGAACGCCTGTTTTTTCAGTGCATGTGTCGGATCGGTGGTTTCCGATTATAAGCTGGAAGGTCCGGCGTTGCAGGAAGTTCCGCAAAAAGTGCACAATGTGCCCGGACAGACCCCAGTTTATTAGTTGCCTAAGAACGTCAGGCATCCATGCTCTGTTGTAGGCCTTTGATATGTCGAGGGTGGCGATTTCCACGTAATGTCCGTCCCGGAGAGCTTGTTGCAACGTTTGGCCAAGGGTAATCAGGTACGTGTTTGTTCCGAAGCCTGGCCGAAAAGCGTGTTGTCGGTTATCCAGAAGTCCGTTGGAATAGATAACGGAAAAGCCGGTGGTTGACCATTCGCTCCTGGATCTTAGAACCACAGCAGGTGAGCAAAATTGGTCTTCTTCTATTTTTTTTTTTTGCAAATCATTGTTTATTTTTCTGTTAGAATAGCTAATTTAGAACCTATCAGTCCAAATCGGCTTTCAAGCGTTTGGTTTTAATCGGTCCAGATAGGCTCACAAGTGTTACTTAAAATTTACCTTATTTTCCCAATGAAAAAAATCAGTGGGGTTGTGTTTAACACACAACCGGTTGACGTAGACTACGTTAATCCGTTTGATTAGTTTCGTAGTGTACTGTTCTAATGGGACGTTGGGTTAGCATAATTAAGTGAGAAAGTATGTTAGAATATGCTATGATTCGCTTCTTAGAAATTATTTGACAGCCGTGGAAAGGGACGTTTGGTTTGAATGTTAGTATGATGAAAGGGCAACAATTGTGCTTCCTGTAGTGATTGTGTTGATATGATCGACCAGCTGGAGACCATTATCCTTATCGCGTAATCTCTAAAATCTATCGATACAAGATAAAGCTTTAAGAGTTCACACTGTTTCAGTTATTTTTAAATGTTGATTTGACCTCTACCCTCGCCGTAAGGCTTACTCTGATCAAAATAGCGTTGATGTTTGTCCTCAAAGATCGTTAGACCAGCATTAGATAGTAAGTATGTTAGCAAAAATCTATTGTACATTCTTTAGAAAGCATTTGAAAAGTATTTGCACTTTGTCAAGTTGGTTGACCACTTGATTTTATTTCCTACCTCTAGTTTAAGGCCCTTCTCTAGCTTTCTGACCAGTAGTTAGCAACGCATTACCTCTGGTTGCTTCCAGTTTCGCCCGATAACCTCGAGTTCGCTCGGCATCGGTACATGGTCAATTCGGAGAATTTTTCGAATGTTCGATCTTAACGCGCTTCCGAAATTTGCGCAAACGGTTGGCATCAAAACGAAATTCCATTGCACTTATTCACCCTTTCACAGTTTCTCAAAACTTATTTCTTCCTAGAAGTAAAACTCTATCCAACACGAATCGTTAACACAACAGAATAACTATTCATAACAGTACTCATTGAAATGTGCATGTTCGAGAATCAAAACATTGTCCGTGATAGGGACTTTCTTGAAACATGCCAGAACGCAAAATTCTTTAAAATTTTCATACACCGGTTGATGAATATGTATGCGAAATATATAAATTTTTTATTTGAAAAACTTTATACACCTGAGTAAATAGAATGGCAATCGTATAAACTCAGAAAAAAATAACGAATTTTAAAAAGCGTGTAAAATTTCCCTTCGTTTAATTTTAAGCCAAAGGAAGTGTAATCAACGAAATTGTTTGCAATCTTTCATACGCCATACAAAAATTTGGGCAATCTTCCAAACAACAGACTACATTCAGGCATTATCTGACTTGAATTTACATGAAATATCCCATTATTTTCTTCCAAATCTAGCATTCCCTTAATGTGCATTAGATAACGCGGAAAATTCAATTTTTCTTTTTATCTGTGAATTTCTTGATTAGAGCAGTCTCAAAAATAAATCAATTAATAAACAATCAAATTCTTGGCGTCCAGTCTTTAAACTTTTCGTGACTGTGTATTTTTTTTTTTTTTTTTTTTTTTTTATGAATTCATTTATTTGTTCAGGCTCAATCGAATCAACTTTACAGAGCCAAGTTTTCATGTTTATATACATCAGTTATCTTAGAACTAAGGTTAAGGGGGTGGAACCGATTACTCGCGGCCGTCTCGAGGTTAATAGGAATTACAATTTTATGGATGGGAAAATTGCGGTGGGAATTTAAAACAAAGCATGAGGAACAATGGTTTTCTTATATCTAGAATTTCAAATTACAATTTTTTTAATTGAACGTTTTCAATTTAAAAAAAAAAAATTCACTCACTCTCTCTCTCACACACACACACACACACACACACACACACACACACACACACACACACACACACACACACACTCACACACACAACCACAATCACACACCGATGCACACAATCCTCAAAAATTTAACCTAAACAAGTAAGTTAATCAAACTACAATCTAAGGCTAATGTTAGTCAAAAACACATAAATGAGTTTCATAAACTCCAGATCGCGTGCGGCCAAAATGTCTCGAATCGGTACATTGGGTTGTCTACCTCGAGCCCGAAGGGAATCATAAAGCTCAGATCTGACTCCACGATGCTCAGCGCAAAACCAAATA
Organism: Aedes koreicus; assembly: GCA_024533555.2. Classification (NCBI taxonomy): domain Eukaryota; kingdom Metazoa; phylum Arthropoda; class Insecta; order Diptera; family Culicidae; genus Aedes; species Aedes koreicus. Next base: position 40,386 of record JAHHFK020002888.1, read on the forward strand.
ACGTGATCTGCGTCCTGGTAACCTTGTCCACATTCACAGCGATTGCTGTCGCTCAGCCCAACACGGAACAAATGAGCGTTTAAAGAATAATGATTGGACATGAGGCGAGACATCACACGAATGAAGTCTCGACCCACATCCAATCCCCTGAACCAACATTTCTTAGACACCTTAGGAGTGATAGAGTGTAGCCATCGCCCCAAGTCTCCTTTACTCCATTTATACTGCCAGCTATCGAGTGATATCTGACGATAAATATAGAAAAATTCGTTGAAGGCGATTTGTCGGTCATAAATATCGCCTTCGATAGCGCCCACCCTTGCAAGCGAGTCCGCTTTCTCATTGTCAGGAATCGAACAATGAGATGGGACCCAAACAAAGGTGATAATAAAAGAACGTGAAGATAAAGCACTTAGAAGACCTCGTATTTTCATAAGAAAATAAGAGGTGTGCTTTACCGGCCTCAAGGAGCGAATAGCCTCTATAGAACTAAGACTATCCGTGAAAATGAAGTATTGATCCGGTGTAAGAGAGGCAACAGTTTCTAAAGAAAAGTGAATTGCTGCCAACTCCGCGACAAAAACAGAACAAGGTGCTTGAAGTTTACGAGCGACGCTATAATTTTCATTATATACACCAAAGCCAGCGGAGTCCTCTATCAAAGACCCGTCAGTGAAAAACGTTTTGGTGGAATCAACTAGGCCAAACTTTGCAGCAAATATCACCGGAGCAATCATAGGACGATGATGCTCTGGGATTCCACGAAGCTCCTGTTTCATGGATAAATCAAAATGAACCGAATTTCCGAAGTTGGAGAAGCAAACACGATTGGGAATATTCAGCGAAGGGCTGACATCCTGTGTTATGTATAAATGGTACAAAGTCATGAAGCGGGTTTGAGGGTTCAACTCAAGGAGCTTCTCAAAATTTTCAATCACCTGGGGGTTCATAACTTCACACCTGGTGAGGAGCCGGAGAGATAATTCTGAAAACCGATCCGAGAGGGGCAACATGCCAGCCAGCACTTCAAGACTCATGGTATGAGTCGAGTGCATACAACCCAACGCGATACGAAGGCACCGATATTGAATACGTTCCAGTTTGATGATGTGCGACCGAGCCGCTGACTGAAAACAAAAACTACCGTATTCTATAACCGACAAAATCGTTGTCCGGTACAACGTTAGAAGATCTTGCGGATGCGCTCCCCACCAGGTCCCGGTAATTGTGCAGAGAAAGTTTATCCTTTGTTGGCACTTTCGCTTCAGATACTCAATGTGGGATCTCCAGGTGCACTTTGAATCGAACCAGACCCCAAGATATTTAAATGACATAGAATGAGTTATCGGTGTACCCAAAATTTGAAGCTTCGGTTGTGCAGGGTTATGCTTCTTAGAAAAAACTACCAACTCAGTTTTCTCCGTAGAGAATTCGATACCTAGCTCTAGAGCCCAAGTAGACAAATTGTCTAAGGTATCCTGTAAGGGTCCTTGCAGATCAACCCTATTGGGTCCCGTGACAGACACTACACCGTCATCTGCAAGTTGTCTCAACGTACAATTCTCACTCAAACAACCGTCAATGTCTTTGACATAAAAATTATACAAAAGGGGGCTTAAAGACGGTAGCCATTTGTAAATTGTAAAAATGCTCATGCAACAAAGAGAAAACTAATATTGTTTTAGCCACCGCTGTCAACCAATCGGTAAGAACCAAAAAATTCAAATCAAACAAACTCTCTCAAAATTAGATTGGTCGTCCTGAAAAGGACGGATTTGAAATGGTCCGCATTTGAATTAAAACCCTCTCTGCGCCTCACCAAAAGATGTCTACCAAATATCACACACACATAAGCACCTTATTTCGCTCCTCGTGGTTGCACCTGTAGGTGGAGGGAGGTCAGTGGGAAAAAAACACGTTTCTTCGGATCAAAAATCAAAACACAAGCGGTTACAAGCAAAAGAAACTTTTACTTAACTTTACTTGCGGATGGTTGGTACAGTAATGATAAATATAATACAAAGCAAAATTGTTCCTCGTTTTGTCCACATAGGGTGATTCGTAGCAGTTGTAGATTGCAACATTCCGACACTCCTCCTCAATCTCCAACTCTCTATTCCTTGAGTCCCAGCATCTCCGAAAACACATGATGCTTGTTCGCGCCGAGTGGTTTTGTACAGATGTCCGCAATCATCAAATCTGTTGGGTAATATTCCAAACGTATCTCTCCACGATCACACAGGTCTCGAACAAAATGTTGACGCGTTTCTATGTGTTTGGATCGCTTACTTACGCGGTCCGTGTTGACAAAACCCATGCAGCTCTGATTATCCTCGAACACAGTTGTGGGATGGTCTTGTTCTTCGTTGAAGTCTTTCAGTAGCCTGCGTATCCAAAGAAGTTCCTGGCAAGTTTCACTCAACGCACAATACTCCGCTTCCATTGAGGACAGCGTCATTGAGTTCTGCTTTCTACTGATCCAGTTAATTGGACCACCGTTGAAAAAGATAACACAGCCAGTCGTCGATTTTCTGCTGGACTCGTCGCCAGCCCAGTCGGCATCAGAGTATGCAACTAGACCCTTTCCAGCTGTCACAGACGGACCCAAAACTAACTTCCATTTTTGCGTTGTCTTCAGATACCTCAGTATCCTCTTAGCAGCTGTCCAATCCGATGCAGTGGGACAACTTACTTTTCTGCCAAGAATTCCAACGGTGTTAGCTATATCGGGACGAGCAATCACAGCAACGTACAAAAGGGCACCTACTAAACTTCGGTACTCTTCTCCATCCTGCAAAGGATCACTGGTTTCCGTATCCTTAGGGTATCCAACATCCATTGGCGTACGACTGGTTTTCGCATCGGTCATTCCAAACTTAGCAATCATTTTCTCAATGTAACTACATAAACTGATCGAGTAGAATCCCTCCTCCTGATCCATTTCCATTCCTAGAAAATAACGTGCCTTTCCGAGATCAGAAACTTCGAAATATTGCTGCAATCCACGGTATACTCCGTCAATAATCGACTGATCTGAAGCTGCAACCAGTAAGTCGTCCACATACACGAGTATGTAAATCGTCCTGCCTTCTGACGTCGCCTTGTAGAACAGACACTGATCAGTTGAGCTACGTTGAAATCCTAAGTTAGTAAGCACCTCCGAGAGCTTTTCACTCCAGCAGCGCGCAGACTGCTTTAATCCGTAAATGCTTCGTCTGATTTTGGATACGAGATTCTCCTTTCCTGGTATTTCAAAACCTGGCGGCTGTCTCATGTATACTTCCTTCTTTATGTTGCCGTACAAGTATGCAGTTTTTTATGTCAAAGTGTCTGAGAACTAAGTTTTTCTTACCCGCCACAACAAACAGCGTTCTCATGGTTGTGTGACTAACCACAGGAGCGTAGATTCGATCGTAATCAACGCCAAATTTTTGAGCATAACCTTGAGCTACCACTCGTGCTCTATATTTCACAATGTCACCTCTTTCATCGTGCTAAACTTTGAAGACCCACCGACTACCGATAATCTTCCGGTTGGGTGGCGCCTCCACAAGTATCCATGTGCCGTTCTTGTCGTGTGACTTCATCTCATCGCTCATAGCACGCATCCAAGATTGCTTCTCTTGTGACTCCATGGCTTCACGAAACGAAGCAGGTTCCTCTACCGCGCACATGGCAACGCCAACCACTTAATCCGATAATTTGTATGGCATTGTTCCTCGTGTCTTCCTGAACGGCAACTGTTTCGCCGCATCTTTGCTATTTCGCTCCTCCTGAATCCCTTCCTTTTCGTCGGATCTGCCGCTTTCACTCGCATCGGACCACTCGTCATCAGATACTACTTCTGTTGATTCGGATTTATCCTGTCGTTGCTGTTTGTTGCTCGGCCCAGGCTTTTCCGATTCTCGATAAGTTCCACTTGTTCGATAAGTTCCACCCGTTGTTCCATTTGATGAAGTTAGCATCTCTACGCAACGTAATTGTATCGGTAGCAAGATCCAGAAAACGGTATCCTTTCCGATCCTCAGCGTACCCGACGAACTTTAACTTCCTGGCTCTAGGATCCAGCTTACTCCGCTTTACGTCTGGTACATGGACGTAAGCATCGCTTCCGAAGACACGCAGATGATACAGCGTTGGCTTACTACCGTACCACCTTTCATACGGTGTACCGTCGATGACTCTTGAAGGAAGCCTGTTCTGCAAATAAGCTGCCGTGCGAACTGCCTCACCCCAGTATCTTTTCTCCATTCCAGCATCCAATAGCAGACAGGAAGCCATCTCCTGGAGGGAGCGATTCTTTCGTTCTGCCACTCCATTAGACTGAGGTGAGTATGCGGTTGTACACTGTGAGACAATGCCCTCCTCGGAATAGAAATGTTGTAAATCTTTGTTTATGTACTCACCGCCGCCATCTGATCTGATGATCTTCGGCTTCCTGCCGAAGTAGTTTTGACAGAACCGCACGTAGTCTTTTATCTTCTCCTTTGCCTCCGTTTTCTCCTTCCGCAAGTAGACGACGGTAAATCAGCTATGGTCATCTATTAGACTCTTAAAATACCGATTACTGCTCGGTGTAGCATTGTTGAACGGACCACACAAGTCGGTGTGGACTAGATCCAGAATCTGCTTCAATTTTCTATCCACGGCACTAGGGAATGGTTTTCGGGTAAGTTTCCCCTCAAGGCACGTTTCACACAATTCTTCTCTACTGAATTCTGTTACATTCATGCCACTTCCGAGGTTTTCTCTGTGCAATTTGTTCTCAGCGTCTATATTCCGGTGGCCACAAATGCCGACACCTTTCACTATGGCAGTCACTAACTGACTGCATCGCGCTTTCCAGTACTTTCAGTTTGTACAAGTTCCCTAAACGATCACCGACGCTACAGCACAGCCCGTACTGTTTACAACACTACATCCATCGCTCGTGAAATGCACTTCGAAACCTTTACTTGCCAGCTTGCCCACCGATAGCAAACTTCCGTCCAATCCCGGAACAAAGAGCACATCGGTAATACTAATGTCAATCGGTTTTCCGTCACCACCGATACCGCGAATCACACCATCACCCGAACCGGCAGTTTTAGTTTTGTTGCCATTGGCCATAACAACATCAGCTCCAACGCGTTCTGTCAGCGCGGTGAAAAAACTTTTATCACTGGTCTTGTGATATGACGCGCCACTGTCCATGATCCAGGCCTTCTTCACTGCATGCCCCGCAATAAAACACAACGGCTCACTTTGAACTTGTTTCACTTTCTGGGGAGCGGATTTCATGTCCGATTTAGAAGCACTGCTGTTCTTCTTCTGCCATTCCAAAAACTTTCGGCAGTTGTTTTTAAAATGTCCCGGCTTCTTACAGAAGAAACACTTTTTCTCGTCATCACACTTAGTGTTCGATTTCATGGCCTTTTCACCCACCGTTCGACCGGTCTACATGCCGCTGATGCGTGTCCAACAATTTCGATTTTACGAGATCGAGTGTAATTTCTAAAGCCATCACGAGACTATCGAACGAATCCGGTAAACTGCGTAAAATCATAGCCACTTTCAACAATTCGTCGAGCTTCTGTCCGACATTCTCAAGACGTTCGAACAACTCATCTAGAGCGACTACATGCTTCTCCATATCACCGCCGTCGGAGAGGTTAATCGAACACAACCGACAAGCGACACTCGCGACGACATATTTGGTTTTTCGTGATACGCTTTAAGCGATTCCCACGCTTCTTTAACACTTTCCTTCTTCTTGACGAGACTGTACTGAGATTCTTCTAAACACAAACCAATTGTTGCCAATGCACGCTGGTCATCGCGCACCCAGTCATCGTCTGGTTCCTCTGGTTTCTGACCGGTGATCACATGCCAAAGCTCTTCTCGAATGAGTAACATCTGCATTCGAAAATTCCACGACTGCCAGTTACCGTTATTCAGCCGTATGAAGGACAGCTTCGAAATTTCTGCCATTTTGCAATCACAGCCGATCGGAACACTCAACCGTGCAAAAAAAACGTACCGCCGAGACCGCTCCGAAAAAAACGCACACTTCGCGAAAAAGAAAGAGTAACTTTTTCTATTTTCCGAACATCCACTGGGCCCATAACCTGTAGGAGGAGGGAGGCCAGTGGGAAAAAACACGTTTCTTCGGATCAAAAATCAAAACACATGCGGTTACAAACAAATGAAACTTTTACTTAACTTTACTTGCGGATGGTTGGTACAGTAATGATAAACATAATACAAAGCAAAATTGTTCCTCGTTTTGTCCACATAGGGTGATTCGTAGCAGTTGTAGATTGCAACATTCCGACAGCACCCACCCGCTGGCTACAAAGACATTATCTACCAAATATCAACACACACACACACACACACACACACACACACACACACACACACACACACACACACACACACACACACACACACACACACACACACACACACACACACACACACACACACACACACACACACACAAGCACCTTATTTTGCTCCTAGTGGTAGCACCCACCGGCTGGCTACAAAGACATTATTTCTAGGGTTTTTTTTTCATTAGGGCGAATCTACAATTGAGAGATTCTCTCCGGGCTCGCTCGCTTTCATTCATTATAGCGCCATTATAAAACTTTCGAGGGATTCTTTAGTACAGATCGAAACACAACAGTGCTGGCTAGCATACTCTGCAAATAGTAGAGTGAAAAACGTAAAGGTGATTGATTTATGAATGAAAGAGAGCGAGCCCAGAGAGAGTCTCTCAATTGTAGATTCGCCCTGATGAATAAAAACCCTAGATTTGTCCAAGAAACCGACTGCCTAGCACACCACAGCATAATGTATGGCTGCCTAGCAACGGTTGCTTAGCCAACGGCTTGGTAACAACAGACTGCAGTGCAATCAGCTACCTGACCAATTGGTCAGTGCACTTTCTACTGTGTCGCCAGTGCTTGCCACTGCCAGCTGCCAAATCCACATTGGAGTCTTGTCGCTCCGCTGAATGAAGCTAGTGCACCCTCCAGGGTACATGCTATCGCCCGGCGCCAGCTGCCAATCCATACTGGCTCGATGCAAGCTTCAGTACTGCAGCACGAATAAGGCAATTTGCGAAGGTGTACCCGTTTTATATCGTTCACTGCTGCATATGAGACCTCCCTTACTTACATTTGAAATCTGTGATAGGAAAATTGAGTGCATTTAGTAAATTTACTCTGAAAAATCGGCATTATAAGACATCGCCTCATATTTTGGTTATTTTCAATAGCTTGAAATGGATAACGGATAATGTTTGATAGTTGAATTGATACGCGGGAAAATTTGCAATCGATTGATGTAAACATCTTGAAAATCTATTGAGCATTTATTAAGTTATTAGCGTTTAATTTGTAACGATATTTCGTGACGGTCGCTTATTTTTAGATTTTCAATTGACACCCTACCCTTCCCGTACACGCAAAGATATCACTCTGTTTTGAATCAACAAAATATTTTGTTGGTATTCAATACAAGGTTTCTTTTTGTTTCAATTCATAAGAAAGTTCCAAATCAATTCAAAATTTCATTCAAATCATACCAAAAAAGTTATTTAAAGTGATCACTGCTGTGTTATTTAAAACAATAACATTTATTTTTAAACTCAAATGATTAATTTATTGTTTTAACAAAATATTTTTTCACCCTAAGAAATCACTCTGTTTTGAATCAACAAAATATTTTGCTGCTATTCAATACAAGGTTTCTTTTTGTTTCAATTCATAAAAAAGTTCCAAATCAATTCAAAATTTCATTCAATTAAAAAAAAAAAATTATTTAAAGTAATCAATGATGTGTGATATTAGTTTAAGTAATATTTGATTTATAACAATTACATTTGTTTTTAAACTCAAATGATTATTTTATTGTTTTAACAAAATACTTTTTCACCCTAAAAAATCACTCTGTTTTGAATCAACAAAACATGTTGCTGCTATTCAATACAAGGTTTCTATTTGTTTCAATTCGTAAAAAAGTTCTTAATCAATTCAAAACTTAATTCAAATCAAACCAATCAAATTATTTGAAGTAATCACCGCTATGTGATACTCGTTTAAATTATATTTGATTTATAACAATCACATATATTTTAAACTTCGTTTTAAACAAAAATGCTTAATTAATTGTTTTAATAAAATAGTTATATGAGCGCACGTTTCATAGCAGCCATATTGTTACCTCTGCCCTCTGCTGTCCTAATGTAAGTTTAAACATAATATATTATAATTTGTTAAACAGATTATCAACGAGTTATTCTCTTTGCAGATAACTGGAAAAACAGTACAACTTCCGACGGAAGACTATTTTGCAAATAAGCTGCCATTATGACTGCCTCTCCCCAATATTTCTTCCCGAGTCCAGAATCCAACCACATGAACGATGCCAACTCCTGCAAAATCCAGGGAGCTAGTCACTCTGACACGTTGTGTTTGTGTTTCAGTGTGTCGGAAGGTGTTTCTGTGTTTCAACTTATCTCTCAATACTGCTATCGAACATTTATGTTTATTGGCAACCATGGACCTTTTTGGCGGTTAATTCACGCACACTTATGCATCATTTAAATCACATGAGTGCAAGCGAGAGGGAAACAAAACAGTGAGAAAACAAACAACCGATTCGTGCAAGTGGTGCCAGATATGAATTAATCTTTCATGTGGTGGCGAGTGTGTTTGAAGTGTGGCTGATTGTGTTTTTTAGGGTGGTAACACAAGGTGGCCGAGTGACTTACCCCCTGGCAAAATCCGATTCTTGCGTTCCGAAACGCCATTCTGCTGGGGGAATATGGTGCGGTGATTGTCGAAAAAACAATAAAACACGACTTTCAGTTCTATAAAGCATGAAGTTTTACTCCAATTAAATGGTTTTATTATATTAGTTCATCAAAGTTTATTATTTCAACAAATGCGTTTGGTTGATTTAAGAAAATATTTTGTTTTGAACAATAAAACACGATGTTCAATTCTATAAAGCATGATGTTTTATTTCAACTCAAAGGTTTTGTTGAATTAGTTCATCATTGTTTATTATTTCAACAAATGCGTTTAGTTGGTTTAAGAAAACATTTTGTTTTGAGCAATAAAACACGATGTTCAATTCTATAAAGCATGATGTTTTTTTCAACTCAAAGGTTTTGTTGAATTAGTTCATCAGATTTGTTGGTCCATATATAAACCAAAATTTTAGTTGAATTGATTCCTCTTTTGTATTGGTATAACTACGTATTTTTTTTTTTTTTTTTTTTTTTTTTTTTTTTTTTCCATTCCGCATCGAACGCTGAAGTGCTTCGGTTGAGTTTTGTTTTCACACTCCGCACTACGTCTTGTTTTGCTTTGTTTTTTGCAATTTTACCACGCGGTAATTGATTGGCAATATCAGTGGATTGTTTTCAACCAAGGGAAAAGAGAGGTGAGTATCGGGAGGAATTTGAGAGTTGCTGGGGAGGTACGTGGGGAGTGGTTTTGTTGGGGGGTTTTTTTTTTTACATATCTGATATGCTCGTAAACAGTTTGATATCGTATTTACTACTATTAATGTAAGTCTTTGCCTTTATCACGTAGGAGTTATTCTAATGTCTGCAATTAAGTCATAAATTAGTTTCAGCTTGCCCTTATGTTTGCTATTGCAGCATCATTTCGCCATACGGTCAGACTATGAACTGGTGCTGTTGAACAAGGGCTGGAGAAGAGACAAAGATGTTTTTAGGGCCCGTTGTTCCCACCCAACTCTGCCAAGCTTCTTAGAATCGATGTTTGGCAGAAATTGAAAGCCCATACTTTTCATACAAGCTATCTAACGCATATTTATCGGGGACCAATTAACATCAACATAATCAAACTGGTTAACCACCGGATGGTAACAATGCAAATCCAAAATCTAGGCTGTTCGATATTACTGGCATAGCAACTCCGGCCAAAGTCCAAGACGTTATGGAAGGTAAGGGGCCACATCAGCATTCCACTGAGATTCATCGAATGCACACAATTGCATGCAGGATCAATGGCCCCAATTGCACAAAGCTACGTTATTGCACCGATCGGACTTGTTAAGGATCAATCTGATCACTAATCGTTGAGCGTGTACTGTGTAACCTGAATTTATATACATATTGAATTATCTTGATTATTTGTATTTTACGGTATAATAAACACTTCCAAACTGTTCTTCAATCTAAGTGAACGTGTTTTCAGGTTATGGGCCCAGCACTACGTCCTAACCTGTAAACGTTTTATTCATCAACCACGTTTTTTTTCTCAGTTAAGTGATCTTTTTTTTTCGATTTTTCGACCGAGTGAGTGTTTTTTACACGATGGAAGTGGATAGAAAAGTATACCTCTTCGACGGAAGCAATTTCGCCAATTGGAGCTTCCGGATGGAGGTCCATTTGGAGGAACTAGGGCTCCTTTCGTGCATCGAACAGGCAGCAGAAGATGTGCCGGAATATCGTGTTCTAGCCACAGATACAGCTGCTGTTAAGCTAGAGAAGGAGAAGATGCTGGCAGAAAGAAGAGTGAATGATGTAAAGTGCAAGTCGGTTCTGATCCGGAATATAGCGGATTCGCAGCTTGAGTACGTCAAGCAGAAGCGAACGCCGGTGGAAATCTGGAGGGCTTTGCAAAGTGTATTCGCTAGGAAAGGGATTTCGGGCCAGTTCTTTCTGCTCAAGAAACTGTCGGCAATGAAATACGACGATGGCGGATCATTGGAAGAGCATCTGTTAGTGTTCGATCGTATAGTGCGCGATTTGCAATCAGCGGGTATAAACTTGGACGAGCGCTTGATTGTTTTCTATTTACTCCAAACGATGCCACGGTCTTAATAGAAAGAGGCAAAGGTTTTTTTGGGGGGGGAGAAAAAAACAAAATTGTAATAAAAAAAAGAGTTTTGGGGGGGGGTGGTGTTGTGGTCTTACGGTCAGTTAGTGACAGTTCTCGAGACTCTGTCCGATGATCTGTGTACGCTGGATTTTGTACGGGCTCGATTATTGAACGAAAGTGTTAAGCGTGCAAATAGTGACGATGTGGAGGGGGGAAAAGACTCCACCGCTTTCGCTGGTAAATCGTTCCGAAAAAGTAGCGACCGGGAACAAAGTAAGCTAAAATGTTTTTCGTGCGGAAAACTGGGACATAAGCGAGCGGTGTGTCCTTATCGGAACGAACAAGTGTCGGAGAGAGGGAATAAGAAAAATGTGCATAAGGAAAAAGCTCACGTCAGCGAAGAAGAAGTGGTTTTCGTTAGCAATCTGATTAGTGGCTATGGCTGTGCAAACGACTCACTGAACAGTGCCAACGCGTGGATTCTGGACTCGGGGGCGTCAGACCACATGGTGGGAACAACGAAATGGTTGCGTGATGTGAAGCAACTAAACGAACCAGTTATTATAAAAGTTGCGTCTGGGCAAGTGCTTGAGTGTAAACACAGTGGAACAGTTGATATGACGGCAAACGTTGGCAAGCATCAACAAAAGTGTGTTGTGCATGACGTTCTCTACGTCCCGGGACTACGGTACAACTTGTTCTCCATAATGCGAGTGGGTCTACTGGGAATGGAAGTTGTGTTTGAGAAGAACGGTGCAGTGATAAAACGCAAAGGTGAGATTGTTTGCACGGCCAAACGTATGGACCGCCTATATGAACTGGATGTGAACGTATGGAATGTGAAAGGGCAGCAAGCCATAGTGAGCGAAAAGACCATTACTGATGAGGAGCTGAGGCATCGGCGATATAGCCACATTGAAAAAAGTGGACTGATAATATTGGTGAATGAAAATATGGTCAAAGGATTAGTGATGAAGAAAAGTGGAGTGCCAGAAGGCAAGCTGTGTGAACTCTGCTTAAAGGGAAAACAGACACGACAACCCTTTATCGAGATGCCCTTGCCAAGAAGTACACGTCCGCTAGAGCTGATTCACAGCGACGTTTGTGGAGGTATGAAGCCTGCATCGTGGAACGGTAAGCGATAATATGTTTCTTTTACTGATGGTTATACCCATTTCTCGGAGGTGTATATTTTGCACACCATTCACTACTCTTTTGTGATGTTTGCGGCCATGGAAGAATCGCACTTTTACAGCAAAATTTCGCGCCTCAGATGTGACAATGGGGGCGAATATATAGGAAATAAATTTCGTGATTGTTGCCGATTGAAAGGTATTCAGCTGGAGTATACCGTTCCATACATGCCGCAGCAAAATGGGGTTGGCGACCGGCTCAACCGGACAATTATGGACAAGACAAGGGCAATGATAGAGGATGCAGCAATGGACAGGAATCTGTGGTGTGAAGCGGTTTTTACAGCTGTGTTCATCATCAACCGGAGTCCGACAGCAGCATTGCCAAGCGGAAAGACGCCATATGAGATGTGGTATGGCCACAAACCCGATGCTTCCATGTTCAGGATTTTTGGTAGTAGAGCTATTAGTTGTATACCAAATGAAAAGCGGAACAAGTTACAGTCGCGCACTACCCAAGTAACCATGGCGCTGTAATAGCATGCAAATATAGGGCATATGTATTACGTCTAGTGCATCATTGAAGTTGGATTAAAGCTTAAAAGGGCCCCACTAAGATCGAACTAATGCTATATCTTTTGTAATGCCATAAGACATTGCTAAAGTAGCATTATTGCATTGGTAATGCATCACTACATTCTTAAGCTAATTTAACGCTTCATTACTTGACAACTGTTGAATTGATGCGATCCCTCATTACCGATGTTGATTTTGGGTTGAATAAGTGCAATAATATAATGCTTGTGGTTACTTGGGTATGCCTTATATTTTCGTCGGATATTTTTTGTTCGTGACGTTGCTGTTGATGAATCTGCTAAGCTGTTGAGCGATGGAGAAGATATTTCTGTTGAGAAGCACGTTTCCGAAGCTTTTGAGTTGGCTGGCCCTTCACGGTTGTAAACAGTGAATCCTAAGGTTCTTGCGTCGAATTTAAATACTGCACCTGTGCCAAATGGTGATTGCTGAGCAAGATGGTGATGCAGATCGTCTTTGTGAGAGGCTTGACGTCAGTGAAGAAGAGGAGTTCGACGACTGTGAAGGTGACCCTTACGTGGAAGCAAGATATCCTTTCGAAAACCGTCGAAGTGAGCGCATACGTAATCTATCAACGAGACTGAAAGACTGTTCGTGCATCGCTTGCGCTCTAAATGTGGAGAGTTTTGTTGACAACCTCTCAACCAATATGGCGGACTTACGAAAACGAAATGACTGGCCCAAGTGGAAAGTGGCCGTCAACGAAGAACTCAAATCCTGGTCTGACAACGAGACATGGGATCTAGTAGATCTCCCAAAAGGCCGGAAGCCAGTCGATTGTAAATGGGTGTTCCGCCTGAAAACCAACCCGGATGGCTCTTAAAATAAATGGAAGGATAGGTTGGTCGTGAATGGGTTTACCCAGCGCTATGGCTATGATTTTCACGAGACGTATGCACCTGTGATCAAGATGTCGACAGTGCAGATAATGCTGGCTTTAGCAAACCACCAGGGCCTCATTGTTCATCAAATGGACGTAAAAGCGGCATTTCTTAACGGGATCCTCACTGAGGACATACATATGCGTCAGCCTGAAGGATTTGAGGAGAGGGATAAAGTGTGCAAGCTCAGCAAATCAATCTATGGGCTGAAGCAGTCTTCCAAGACCTGGAACGGTAGGTTCGATGAATTCGTGAAGCAGGTTGGATTCCAGCGCTGTGTAGAAGACAGTTGCTTGTATGTTCGCCAAGGGAAGTGTGACTCCGTGTATCAGTGCTGTACGTGGATGACGCACTCATTATGTCAGAGAACCTTCAGGAAGTTGAAGCGGTTAAACGGTTGTTGCTAAGAGAATTTCGCATGGAGGACCTTGGGGAAGCTCAGATGTTCTTGGGTATCCGGATCGAGCGAAATGTCAAGAATGGAGTCATGAAGCTGAGTCAGCCCCCTTAAGCAATTCTTAAGTGGTTTGTCATGGAAACTTGCAAGCCGGCATCAACGCCCATGGCCACCAACTTGCAGCTGCAGAAGTCATCGCAGGAGAAACTTGAGAAACCCTACCGTGAGTAAATAGGTTGTCTTACGTACTTAATGGTAACCACACGGCCCGACATCAGTATGGCAGTATCATACTTCAGCCAATTTCAGTGCAACCCTTCCCAGGAACATTGGTCCCACGCCAAGAGAATACTCTGTTTTTTAAACAAGCACTGTTCAACCTTGGGGATTCAAAAGTGATAAGTTTGAGGAGGGGTATTAAGGATCAAGCTGATCACTAATCGGTGAGCGTGTACTGTATCACCTGAATTTATATACATCTTGAATTATCTTGATTATTTGTATTTTACGGTATAATAAACACTTCCAAACTGTTCGTCAATCTAAGTGAACGTGTTTCCTTTCTTGCTCCTCGAATGCGAATCTTATCAGTTTGGCGGATTCATGTCCTTTGGAACAAAATGGACAGAATTGGCCTCATACCACTCCAGGACACATTTAGAATAGTGGCATGATGCCAAATCTGGCCAAAATAGCGGAGCTTTGTCGTGCTGCTGTAAGAACGGCAAAAGGCGCTTCTCGAGGCACTCAGATTTGTAGATCTCGCCATTTACTGTGCCTTTTGTCACGAAAGGCTCACTCCTCAGTCCGCAAGAGCAGATGGCCTGCCAAATGAGATATTTGGAGGCGAACTTCGACATTTTCTTCTTCTTAAATTTGTCTTCCACATAGAACTTGCTCTTGCCGGAGAAAAACTCCAACCCCGGAATTTGCTTAAAATCGGCTTTTATATACGTTTCGTCGTCCATCACACAGCAGCCATATTTTGTCAGCATCTTCTCGTAGAGCTTCCGTGCCCGAGTTTTAGCCGTCGATTGTTGCCGCTCATCGCGGTTTGGGAAGTTCTGTACCTTGTATGTATGTAGTCCAGCTCTCTTCTTTGCATTCTGGACGTAGCTCTGCGACATGCCGATCTTTTTAGCCAAATCACGGCTTGAGACGTTGGGATTTGCTTTAATCAGCCGCTTCACCTTTCCCTCCTTTTTTTGTTCTCCGGTCCCGGTTTTCTTCCAGCTCCTTTGCCGTGGTCCAACGTCAACCGCTCCTGGAACCGCTTCAACACTCTGGAGACGGTTGAATGGTGAATGTTCAACATTTTTCCCAACTGCCGGTGCGACAGGTCAGGAAATTTCAGGTGTTTGGAAGAATTTGTTCTCTTGTCTCGCGTTTTGTTTCCCCCCTTTTTTTGGAAAAGAAAAAAAACACTTCCGAGTGTGACAACGTATAAAAAATACACATAAATGAAAAAGTGTGCAAAATTTGTTGGGGTTTTACCAAAT
Organism: Aedes koreicus; assembly: GCA_024533555.2. Taxonomy (NCBI): domain Eukaryota; kingdom Metazoa; phylum Arthropoda; class Insecta; order Diptera; family Culicidae; genus Aedes; species Aedes koreicus. The sequence goes on from JAHHFK020002888.1 coordinate 55,737, forward strand.
GAAAAAAAAAATATCGCCTGGTGAGTGTGGCTCAATTATATTAGGATGGCGGGTTTGTGTTTAGTGGGGGGGGGGGGGGTGTTCGCCCTTTACCAAATGGTACTGCAAAGCGCAAGAGTGCATGGCAAGGTGCAGACTGCAAGGTGTACTTCGGAACTAGGGGTTCTTCAACAGTGAACCAATTTCAAATCGCTAGTTGCACTTTGATTGTTGGTAATACTAAGAATATATTAAATTGTGAAACACATAATAGTATCGCATTTTAACCAGAGGACTGAAGAAAGCGTTAGTTCTTAAAGCCTGCCACTTTTGGTGTGGCGCTAGTGACGATTTTAATATTTTAAGCTCGGTTCACAATGGATTTTATTTCTTAACAATATTTCTTCTACCAAACTGCTGGTATCAGTAATTTAGATAAAACATTATAATACCTGGCTGATAAACAATGAAAAAATACTATCGTTGTGCTAACCACTGCACTAAGTACAACACGAAAGATTTTTCTCTGGAATCAAATTAACGACAAAACACGACAACTTCCACCGCGAATATTGTGTTTGCTGCATATAGCCTTCAAGAAAACCGAGCTGTCAAATTAGCACCACACGCAGCTATAGACACTCAAGTAAGTTACTTGAGTGTCTATACACGCAGCACCAAGTTTTCGGCTTCACGATTGTTGTTCGTGGATGACAGCCGCTTCACTCCTGTGATTTTTACCTGCTTCTAAAAGCCACTCCCGATTTAGATGGTTCTTTATCGACATCTACATCAGCAGAAGTTGTGATTATAGGACGGTAAACTAGTAAAACATTTCAAAAGATTACTATAATTTACCACTTTCAGTTTTATGGATAGATACGCAATGTGAATGGAAACGGAACGGCAACAGTAAGTTTGACAGTTGTCGCATATGACATTGACTCGTACAATTATTGTAATCGGCTAAAGGATCTCACAAGTTATTCAACCGAAAAGCAGGTTAAACTTAAAAAGGAAGAACAACAGGATAAACCCCAGGTGGAAACGAAACCAATCTTTGCAGGGCACGTCTCAAGAAGGAATCAGAGAACCGCACCCCTGGACTCTATCCCAGATGCAGGAATTTGTTGGTTTTGCTTTTGTGCGATGTGCGCACGCTTAGTAGATAGAAAGAAGATTGACGAAGATTTCTTAAGATTTACTGCAAAAGGATGGAGCACGATGCAAGTTGATGGATTAAGATTCACAGACTAAAACTAGGTTTTTTAGAGATCGATTCGCTACAGGGACCTGGCAACCCTATCCTAGCGTTTGACAGTAGGCAACATATCACGGGCCTTATTTGAATAAGGCCCGTCTGACGTTTGTTACTGCGGGTAGCAACACCAGCATTTTTTACAAACAATGAATCTCTTGACGTTTGGTTGTAGGGAGAGGGGTTGTTAGAGATGTTGGCTACAAGAAAATCGCTGTCCGCCAGGTCCCTGATTCGCTAGCATGAGATTTTTCGATCATCTTGAATCTAGATTTAAATGTGTCGCACCCCCTGCAGAAAACAAATATCAACTTAGCCAGTCTATGAATCATTTCGACCTTTTTTTTGTTTCATTATTTTTTTTCCCATGTGTGTGCTGCATGGGACAATATATATTATTTTCGAGGGACAAGCCCCCAGCAGATTGTTTTCCGATTAAGAAAAGTCAGACTTGTTAGCTTTTTTTTTAAATTTTTTTTTCTCTGATTTCAGAAACAAAATATATTAATACACAAGAAGCAGTTATTACGAAATTCCGATGATTTCGCTAAAACAATGAATATTCTGTGGAAAACTTCACCGTCGTTACTATTTAAACCGTGCAGTAACAGAGCACTGAAAGTAATCTGCAGTATTCGTCGGCCATGGAGCAGCAGCAGCGACTGTGCTCCGGAACCAAGCAATCCCGTCCGAGTTCGTTTCGCTCCTAGCCCAACCGGTATGTTTTGATTATTTGTGGGCTGTACTTGTTATTATATTTCAAATTAATGCATTGTCTATGCAGGATTTATGCACTTGGGAGGACTGCGAACAGCTTTGTTTAATTATCTATTTGCAAAATCGCATGGAGGAAAGTTTGTGTTGCGCATTGAGGATACGGATCAAGAAAGACTGGTTGAGGGGGCGACGGAACGTCTCTTTCAAGATTTAAAATGGGCTGGAATAGTACCGGATGAAAGCCCATGGAATGGAGGACCTTACGGACCTTATGTACAAAGCCAACGGTACGACATTTACAAACAGGAAGTCAGAAAGTTGATGGAAGATGGTAGGGCTTATTATTGTTTCTGTTCGGAGCGTCGGTTGGATTTGTTAAGGAAAGAAGCGGTTCGATTGCGACAAGTTCCAAAGTACGATAACAAATGTAGGCACTTGACGCCAGGACAGGTTGCCGAGCGACTGGCCAAGAACGATAAGTTCTGCATTCGGTTCAAATTGAATTCGAAGGCCGATGAGTTTCAGGATATGATCTATGGGAAGATCGTTTACTTCTTGGCGCAAAACGAAGGCGATCCGGTTATTATCAAATCGGATGGCTTTCCGACTTACCATTTTGCCAATGTGGTCGATGATCATTACATGAAGATTACCCACGTGCTGCGAGGAGTGGAATGGCAAATATCGACTCCAAAGCATATACAAATGTTCCATGCGTTTGGATGGAAACCTCCGCAGTATGCTCATCTTCCGTTGGTGATGAACCCAAATGGGTCAAAGCTCAGTAAACGACAAGGTGACGTACAGTTGGATCACTATCGCAGGATGGGAATCTTTCCTCAAGCGCTGCTCAACTTCATAACGCAAAGCGGTGGTGGCTTCGAGAGGGAACTAGTTGACGTCATTGGTCCTCAGATGCACGACCTGATCAAGCATTTTGATCTGAAGAAAATTAACGCACACTCTAGTCGACTGAATCCGGATTTGCTGAAACAGTGCAATCGCGAAGAGATCGAGTATCAACTTCGGCACTCACCAGAGAAAGCTGATGCCCTGGTGAAGGAGGTTATTCGCATGATTCGGGCCGAATTTCCTGATAATCTGAAAGGACTGGATCTAGACGAAGCGCACGTTCGAGAGGTGCTGGAGTGGTCTGTCACGAGAATCGATGCCCTGCAAGATTTGGTTAAAGGAAAGCTTTCATTTCTTTGGGTTTTACCAAAGGGCTCCAAAGATAAGACTATCGATAGCGGTAAGATACGGATTTTTCAGCTTTTATGGACATCGAGCAATCTCATGTTTCTTCTTTCAGATATCCTCAAAGTGTTGGCGAAGAACCTTGCTTCCGAAGAGGAGACCGCATTCACCAAAGCCGAACTGAGTACGTTCCTGAAGGCGTTTGCCGAACGAAACCACCTTGCATTTGAGCAGCTCATGAAGTCTCTTCGTAATTGCCTCAGTGGTCTCCAGGAAGGTCCTGGTGTCGCCGAAATGATGGAAATACTAGGCCGTGAGAAGACAATAGAACGCATCCTGTTAGCTGCCAAGAGAAAATAGACTTGCATTTTTGGCAATCGCAAATGGACTCTTTTTTATTATTTCTCTAAGATTTGTTCAAAGAAAATTATCCCTTTTCTGGTCTGGATTAGGACAAATATGTGTTGAGTACTTGCTGTATAGTTAGTTATAATAATAAAGGTTAACTTAAGTTACCATTGCTGGTTCAGATTTCTGTTTCGTTTCATTCTTTCCAGGCATTTCGTAAAATGAACCTTATCATATCACTCTTCCTTCCCTCTAAAAATAGAAAATCAATAATCACCTACTTCACGTTGTTACTTATAATTCAACACTGACAACTTTGGAACGCATTTTTCTATTTGATAATTATTCTGGTTAAAAATTACGACGAACATGCGGTGCTGCACATCTAGTTGAATTCGCGATCACTTAAAATCATCGGAGCCACCAAGGTCCAGGCGTACAATCCGAGGCAGAACCAGCTGGATATGATCTTGACCCACATTGAGGCGGCATTGGCGTTGAGAGTATCCAGCGACGAGTTGGGTCTGGAATGGAAAAGTTACAGACTGCATCAGCATTCCACTCCAGAAGAATGATGATTGATACTCACTGATACCAGTTGGTAAGCGTCATCATGACGTACAGCGTGGCAGTGACGAAAACCACATGGAATAGGGACCACGAGTAGGCAACAGCTTCCTCTTCGTTATCGCGGACTTCATTCGAAGCGCCACCGCTGTGTGAGCCACTCTCGTCACTTAGCGTCGCTGCCAAAACTTAGAGCGTTAGCGCATTTTCATAGGATTGATTGTTTACAGTAGAAGTGAGGGTGTAAAAAGAGGTTGCATAACATCGACAGACCGTTAGTAGTTTTAGGTGAGGAAAAAATTCAAAGAGTGTGAATTAGTTATAGGACAATCTAGTCTAGCAAATTAAATTAAATGATAAGTGTAACACGTGCTGAAAGACATTAGGCCAAATAACTCTAGGGTCTTCCAGTCCAGACTAGCTACAGTCTATATGAACAAAACCTGTACAATTTCCAATCGGTAAACAATCATTTGTAGGTAGTCAAAAACTCGATGTTGAAACTTGAGATTATCAGTGACAGTATTTGTTTACAAATGTTTTCGGAAATGTAGAAGCATATGCGATCAGGTTTTGATATTACGTTGAATAGAAAAATTAAAATGACGTTTAAACGCAATCGTTTAGTTTCAGCGATGTATGCTGAAAGAAGTTAGAGCTAGCGGAGATTGATCTAATTTGAGAATAGGCGAGTGCGAATATATGCACTTTGAATGGTAGAGAAAAGACTGATTTTCAGGAATTAACAGCTTCTATTCAGAAAGGATTGAAACACGATTTAGTTGACCATGAAGAATAACCAATGAAATGAAGGATATTAAAGCCCTGAACAGAAATTTATATAAAACACGTAATGCCGACAACTCACCTTGCTTTTCCGGATCTGCCAGACGGGACACATTATTGGCCGAGCGCAACGTCGAGTACAAAATGCACAGCATCCAGATGACCAAACCGATGATGCTTGTTTTATCGAAGTGTACCTTATTCTGCTTGTCGCCGATGATTCCCAAGAATCCCGGATTACACTCGACATCGGGATTGTTGGCCACAGCAGACCAAGTCAGATATACCGTGTACAGCGTTACCATTGAACTTTGCAGCAATCCTGACCTGGGGGCATGCTCCTGGATTTTGGGCCAAATTGATATAATGCTAATTCCCAAGCAAAGGATCATATTGAACGTGATGAAGAATTTGTTCAGCGAGCAGTTGTCGGCTTCGGTGAAATAAACGTATAGCAGTGCAATTCCAGTAAGTGATAGAGCATATTGCAATCCGGTAACGCAACACAATGCCGCGAACCAACCGCGTGATTCCTCTTCCTCGTAGTTGCTAACCCAGGCTTCTGCCCACGAATGGGCGAAATCAACAATGTAGATCAATTGTACCAGGATAAATGCAAAACCACCAATTAGACCGACCCACATCCAAGCTGGACCAAATCCTGTCTCCGGAATGAAGAATGCTCCAATGGCAATAGCGGCCACGATCATAAACTTGATTCCCCAGAAGCCGTTTTGGAGAGCAGCACGTGGGTCCTTCGACGAACGAACACCAACCATCATCAGGGCCCAGAGTGCGAAGAAGCAACACAAGGCAAAGCAAATGCGATAAACGGCCAAATAGCCTACGGCTGAGCTGCAATCAATTGTTTCCGCATTTGGTATCAGGTGACCAGCAGTTGATGTAGAGTTAGCGCAAAATGGCACCTTTTGGAGAAAATCCTGCAACCCGGGGGCAAGCATTATTGCACCCACTACTGCTCCGAGCAGCAGCATCAGGGCGTACATGAAACGGGTCGCCGTCGAGTTGGATTTCAACGACGACGGGCACAGCGAACAACAAAGGGAACATGCTGTTCCGGTACAGCAGCAGGCAAGCTGAAAAAAAGTAGAATAATAAATTAATGAAATAATCAATAAAAAAGCAAACAATATTTTGTCTCGGATGATAACAGTGTATCACGGTCACGGACGAGACAGTAAACATTGCGATCATTGATTTTTTTTTCGAGTTCTTGCACAAGAGTATTTTACTTATGATGGTCTCATTGATGAGTCATAGGTATTCTTAATCCTATTTGTGAAACTGTTCAAAAGAAAGAACTCAATTGGTCAACATCTAAATTTTGTTAAATAAATGGCTCAATATTGAGTGTCCTTCAACATTCTGATTGCTTTTGGGTCTTGCGCAAAATAATGAAAATCAATAATCGCATAAGAGAAAAACAACTTCGCAATTAACGTACATTTGCCGCCGACACCAATCCCAAAACTGCTCCCATGGCACGAGATTCAGTTTACTGAAGCTGTTTCCCGGAAATGTGGCCAATTACGATCAAAATTAAAAGGATTTTAATTCGATTTGCGTTTTCAGTTCGATTTTTTCGCTTTCACAACAAAGAACCCCCACCAAGCACGACCGAAGTACCTTGCAAGAAAAACACGAATGAAAAAAACAACAAGGGCAAACATAACTATTGACGTTCCTTCAGCATAAACGGGGGACAGACCGAACTCTCACCCATGCAGCACAAGCTGAAAGACCATCAAACTCGGCCTACCTTCCTTTTATTAAAACTAACCTTGCACGACAGCTGTCAAACTTCGTTCCGATGGTTCGTTCGCTTCAGATTATTCTTTCTTTCGAACCTGTGCAAAATTCTATCGTAGGAGCTGAAAGCTCTTGATTTTTCGCCAATTTCCTGCTGAAAACTTGGTTCGAACGAAATCGGATTGCTCCCATTAAAAGCAGTGACATCGAAGCTGTATTACAAAATCAGACACAATGACCAGGTACGTGCGAAATGTATTAAAATCGATTTACGGATGTAACTGCGAGCAGGGCTTCCTTCTCCGTTACTAACCTCAAACTGAATGAGCCTTTTGTGTTGGATTAACCATAGATGAATTTTTGTGTATATTCGGACATCCTCGAAGTGCCGGTTTATGAATGAAATCTTCCTTCCCAGGGCCAACATTGAACTAGGCGATGTCACTCATCACAATCTGAAACAGTTGAAGAAAATAAACACGGTCGTACTGCCGGTGCTGTACAACGACAAGTTCTATCTGGATGTGCTGGAATCGGGTGAGCTAGCTAAGTTGGCTTATTACAACGATGTGGTTGTTGGCGCTGTCTGTTCCCGTATCGACACCTCGGACAACATGCGAAGGTTGTACATTATGACGCTAGGATGCTTGTATCCTTACCGACGGCTCGGCATCGGCACTGTGATGGTCAAACATATCCTGAACTATGTGGAAAATGATGGCAACTTTGACAGCATATTCCTGCATGTGAAGGTAGACAACGAGGGAGCAATCGAATTTTACAAAAAGTTTGGTTTCGAAATTGTCGAAACCAAGCAGCACTATTACAAACGCATCGAACCGGCCGATGCTCACGTACTGCAGAAGACACTTACCAGACGCGGCAATCTAGGGCAACAACAGGCACAGCACCATCAGAATGGAACCGCCGGAGGAAATAACGTAAACCAGAGCAGTCAGAGCATTCAGAATTCAACTTCCCAATTACAAGCTCCGGAAAAGAACCGATAAATGGTGACGTCTGGTTGTCGAGCTCGAAGGCCATCCATTGCTGCAGGTGGCAAACAAAGTGAAATATCGACGGTAGGAGTTTATTCGATTTGTTATTTATTAGGTACCGGTTGTATCTGCAACGTTCCGGGACAACTTTTAAAACATTCAGATGTCGCACCAAATTTTTCGTGGGTGAAAAGTAGTGAATGGTCTTATTTTTTTTATTTAAATTATTCGAATCATTCTTTTTAAGCCGCCAAGTTCCTAACATGGATGGTTATATATTGTGTTTGCCTGCTGCTGGTCGTTTTCGATTCTTATGCCGGAAAACGTAAATGCGAAGCATGAAAGTCGGCTGGTGGTCTGCAGGATGTAAATGAAAAGAGTTTGAAAAATACGAGCCAGCAATTATTTTAAGAAACATGATGTGTTAAATAGAGGTCGAATAAAGGGATAGGCGTACAACTAGTGGGAAATGTGTGCCAGCTATCATATCACATTTCCTTGAGATAGCGACGATTAGAATCCGAGGACGCAGTACGCTTATATGTTAATGAGCAGAAGATATTAACAGAATCTTAGCCAACTGTTCAATTGAGAAAACAACTAGGGACCGATTATTCAGTTAACAGCAAAGCTTACAGGTAAGTAAAATAGGTGTTTATTTGTTTATTTGAAGTTAAGCATCAACAGACAGTTAAGGTCCTAATGATGTTGGTTTAAAAAAAAAAGGAACATTACATTGAAAGACGATTACACAATATCCTAGTCAAGTCATGATGACAAAAATTGAAACTATACACTTATCTTAACTACGTGCGTCAATTGCTCCAAAAACGGTGGAAAATCTCCGACGAAGTACATTCCGCGACAGATGGAAGTCAAAAACTTACGCCACCCTTTTGAAGATTTGCTGCGATCCGTGGATAGCGCTACTTAGCCCATAGTTGGTGCGGCGAATAGAAGCCCTCAGTATTAAAGGGTGTTCCGATCAAAATTTGGTCAAACAGTAATGTTTGTGAGTCGATCAAAGTTAATAATAAGTCAAATTCTTTTTCTTTTTCAAGTTCAGTTAATACAGAATACAGGAGAAATATTCAGCTAAACTTCCTTTTTACCGAATGCGAATTGCCGGGTCTTTCGTTTAACACCTGCCATGAGATTTTGTACATTCTCCTTGTCCACTTTATTCGCCGCAGAACGCCAGTTTGCCTTGAATTGTTTCTGGCTCACAACAGCTTTTTGAGGCT